>JAOVVO010000659.1:0-45992 GCA_028564675.1 Onchocerca lupi | reverse complement strand
AAGGTTTAATTACCCAAGTTTGAGGTTCGTTACCGAGTGAAAGAAAATAGAATTGAAGAAACTGTGAGAACGAAAGAACAGAATTCAACTTATTATTTTGTCACTATCAGAAAGAAAAAGCGACAATTTTGAACGATTCCAAATTAAATAATTACTGCCAATTAAATGAAGAATTAGTACTAATAATTGATGAATTAATATAAGGATTCAAGCGGATATATTTATTTATAACATCGGCTTAATGATGTCACAAACTGGCTGGATGATGTGACCAATTGAGATGAATGTTAAAATTTGGACCAACTTATACGCTAGAATTAAATTGTAGTGAAAATAGTTTAAATAAATTGATTGACAATAATTGAAGTGAATTGAAATAAATAATTATCCCCGCTAAAATCTTGACATTTTGATTTATTCATGAATAGTAATTAAATATATTACGCGAAATATCAGAAAAATTTTTCAAGCTTTTTTATAAAATTCCAAATATATTATATCAATAACAAACAAATTAAAAATAAGCAAAAGAAAAGAAGCATGATAAAATTTATGAATGAATTAAGGAATTATTCTGTAAACTTATTTTATTTTACTTATTTCACTTTTATCATTTGTTTTTTTAAAATTTTTACCGTTTATATAATATGATAAAAAATTTTCAGAAGCTCTGATATATTTTTAAACTTCAAAAAATGAGTCATTCGCTTATTTCCTTTCTTTTCGAAATGATATCAGAATACTGGAGATAAGCATTTTTTATTCACTAAAAAAAATTATATGGTTTTAAGCAATTGAAAAACGTCATGTATTTTGTCCGTATATTCTGTGTAAAGGAAAACGTTAAAAGTAGAGATGTTACCCACATCTTTATCGAGTGAGGATGATATAACTATTCCTTGTACCACCAGCAAGAACGACTCATCATCTTTGGAAAAATCTTGCAGAATGAAGTATATATTTATTTAATTGCTTAATTTTTATTCTACAGACTTTCGTTTTGCTTTTTTATTTAATCAAATTCATTATAATGTAACTATTTCAAATACCAAAACTGTGAGGTAACTGATTACCTTGAAGTTCTTAGAGTAAGTAAGAATCTTCAATGATATCTTGTTATTTTTAAATTTTGAAAACAACTGTTTCAATAGGTGTGCGGTGATCGTGCTACTGGTTCTAATTTCTCCGTGATAACATATTAATCCTGCAAAGCATTTTTTGGCGAAATGTTGATCGGCAAGAGGTTAATTAAAATATACCCCATATCTTCATTGATTTTAATTGAGAAAAAATCGTATATTATATTGACATGTATAGAACTTGCATTTCATCTAATTTTATAAGATTTTTTCTAGAGCTATCTAATCAATGAAGCCTTAGAATTACTACTATCGATAATTTCATTTCATGCTCTATTTTTGAGTGTATAGATTTTAAAACATTCTATGCTATGAGAATTTCTACATTTTTCTTTTTCTTTTCAATTTTAATTTGAATATATTAATTAAAATGAATTTCAAGTCTCTAAAATGTTCATTCAATCAAAATCGCTTCATAAATGTATTAAAAGGAAGATTTCGCCAATAATGTCGATTGTTTACAGGTATTCAACAAAATGCAAAAAAGAAGCTTAGTTTGATGTTTTTTTTTTTTTTTTTGCTATTTCATTTTTCGATTCAAATTGACGAATAAATTTTAAAACAAGTCCATGTAGAATTCGTTAAGAAATCAGCTTTGAAGTAATAATTTACTTCATAAATTAGAAGCTTTTGATGAAATTATTCAGTAACATACAAATTTCGAATTTTTTTTCTTTAAACATGTATCATTTTTCTTTCACAGATTATTGAATTTTAACAGTTGATAAATTTTCGCCATTCCGGCCATTTTACATATTATGTATTATTGAACTGGAAGATAAGTTCACTGAATTCTTTTTTTTAAAATCTATCTTATCATACTGAAATATATTTTAGATTTCTGAATATGGGCGATAAAGAGGATTACAATTTGATATGATTCATTTTCTTGGATGCCAAGTTAAAAAATTGGATGAATTTATGTTAAATGCTGAAATTCCAGACGCCTAACAGCATGCCAATGTAAATGTAGCTGCAGATTCTATCCTGCAGACACCAAGTTGACTGCTATAGCATCGTTTACTGATCGAAGATTTCCGCCACCTGATGAAATTATTGTTCCACTCAATCTAATGAATCAATTTCCTCGAATAAGCCAAGATCCGGAACGAGGATTCGTTAAATTTAAAATTAAAATTTTAATGTAATTTCTAGTTTTTGAAGTATGATATTTATTTTTAATTAAAAATAAAGCAGATTATCCACCGGCAAAACCAAATTGCATGACGTCCATATTACAGATGCTGTCATTTTCTGTTGCGACGGAAATTTTGACGGCATGGAATGGAAATGTTCGTTTGGTAACATCGGTAACAACGCAACAAGCATAAATTTCAGGTAAGAATTATATTTTCAATTAGTTGGCCAATAACAAATATCTAGAAATTGCATTTCTTCGCAAAATTTTGACATGTGTCTCAGAAAGAAGATGAATAAATCCTATCCAACGAGACGTGAAATTCACGTAAAGATTTTATGTTTTACACGTATAAATTTTTTTGTTATTGCGGTTTCTTCTTCACCTTTTTTTTTTTTTTTTTTAATTTGTGATCTGTTATATCAGTATCGTGAATCTGAAAGTTCATTTTGCTTTGGAATTGCAAGATATTTCAATTTGCACGGGTCCCAGAATACTATCGAAAATTATTTCAGATGAAAATTATCTTTCTATGAGTGCGTTTGAAAGACTGTTTGCAGACGATAAATTACTACTTCAGGTAAACTGCTTCATTCTCGGAGAAAGTACTGATTTTCTGTTCAGAGTGAGCTCAAGAAAATATTAATGATTAAATTCAGATTAAAAACTAAAACAAAATTTCTTTCAATATATTTTGCAAAAATTCTTGTAAGCAAATTTATAAAATTCACTAAACACAATTTTCAAGGAACTGGTTCTCGCAAACGTTATCCTGGAGCAACCTTTGGATTTATATACAAATCAGAGATGTTCAAATGACTTATCACTTATGGATCTTGGTGGAATGACCGATTTGGCGGAGCTTCGGCGTATTATCAACATGGCTAAAGAATTTACATTTTTCAAAAGTTTATCGAGCAAGGATCAAATTTTTATTCGTAAAGGCTTATCTTTAACAGTATCTTTCTCCAGCTTCTTGAGCAATTTCCGATAAGTGAAACTCTGATTCAGCAATCTTTTGTTGGATCATAAAACTTTGTATTTAGCAAGAATTTTAAATTCAAGTAAAAGAACAAGACATAATTAGAATATTTTTCTTCCACGAAAAAAAATCCAGAATTTTGATTGGTACGATAATCGGCGTGAAAAATAAATTTAGACTTTAAATTCTTATTTTTAAAAATCGTTCAAAATTTTGAACAAGTTTCCTTATTTAATGGAATATTCAGAAATTCCAGAAATTTGATCAAAATTTGGGAAATATTTAAATTGAAATGAGAGAGCAAAGATAAAATTGCATCGCTGATGCCAAAAATATTGCTGCAGGATCATGCAGTGAACTATTGATATTACGAGCAGTTGTGGTATTTGATCAAAAGAAATATGCGTGGAATACGAGTGTAATACAGGTTTGTATCCTCTACCTATGCGAAGTATAAGTTTTTTAATTTATTAAAAAGTTGGAAAAAACCACTTCACGAACTTAAATATTAGTGACTTTTATTCCATCATTAATGACTAAATTTACTCGGTTTTAGAGAACTGAATTTAACGAAATCAACCAATACAAATTAATTCTTATAGCAAAAATAAAAAATTAGATTCAATTTAAATTCAACTGAAGTTTTTAAAATCTGATTAAGAAGTGAATGAACTAACTGAAATAATTTAAGATTAATCTTTACATCTTATTGTAATTTTATATCTATAGTTATATAGTCTTATAATAATGTTTCATTATCATCATCAATGATTATCTATCCAATTTCCTTGTGTCATTGTTGTACCATACTTTCTTTGCAAGCCTTATCATCAATGTCTGTTACCTCCTCTCTCAGTATACCTCCTTTATTATTCATTCTTAATTTTAATCTTTGTTCTTACTCGTCAAGTAGTATTACTTATATGTTTTTTCAAACTCTGATGAGGAATTTTACAAGCTTTTGTTCTTTCAATTTTTTTTTCCCTTACCTTTTTTTAGACAAATAGTACCAAATTTCTTCCCTCACGTCATTTTGTTTCGTAATTTTATAGAGCTTAGAAATATTTTTAGCAATAGTTCTTTTCTTTGAAAATAATTTTAAATTTTTGCCGTCTGATTATACTGTATTTCCTAACACTCCTTAATTATGAAATATAACAAACGCATCATATTAAGATGAGATATTTCCTACAAACATTTTCGATAAGATTATTCAATTACTTGAAGTTGTACGAAAAACCAAGTAAATTGTTTGAATTTTTGATTTCATAATATTACTGTCCTACTTCAGAGTTTAGCTGAATTAGAAATCAAACTGGATATATTGAAAAATTCTAAGCAACTGAAGCATACGAGGAACATAAGGGGTACTAATATCTATGGTATAATTTTATCAAATTAATCCATGTTTGATTCAAAAATCATAGAAAAAGTAGTGATGCAAAGATTTTGGAATAAAAAAATCTCCATTGTTGGAAGCTTTTTTTCGCAGATTTCTAACGAAATTTGGCGAAAAATGGGGTAGGAATGAATATATTATGTTACCGCTCAATGCGATAACATTTTTTTCGCCATTTCGCACCAATCTTCTGGATATTTAAAAAATGTAAAGGATACGACAAAGATCCTGTGACATTCTCAGAAGATGTAATCTAATACTAATTTTTATTAAGACTTTCGCTTAATTTTTTTGTTGATTTCAAGTAAATTTCGAAGTGGGCTTCAGATTTCGGTAAAGTCATGTAAGTCTTTCAGAATTGCGTAATTGATCATTTTGAACAGGTAAAAAATGAAATCGTTGATTCCCACAACCAAAATCCATCCAAAACAATCATTCTACACTGTTGTGAATTCCGATATCTCGGCAATCTTTATATAGCATCTGAAGCAGAAATATCATATCAAGGATCACTCAAGAAATTACGTGAAAAACTGGATCAACTGAGCCAAAACTTGTTGCGCATTTACAATGGCTTAGACAACAACGGAATGAATCCACTACTACGTCAGCTTTTCGACTTCGAGCAACAGGAATAAAAAATGCTTATATCTTATACTTTTTTTTCTACCTCTCTCCATTTTCGGCTTTTTTAAATCGTGATATTTTTATTTCTCATCAATTTCCGGCATTTGAGTTGAAATGAAAGTAAACAATGTCATTTGATTTCACAATAATTATTTATTTAATAAAACAAATTATATTGTTAAATTTTATGCTCTCTTTAAATTATAGTTCATGAATGTAAGCCAAATTTTATGCTCGTTTTTAACCGCTGTTTATATTGGTACTAGAATTTAACGCCAGAATGAATTATTAGAAGCAAAAACATTACCAACGAGCAGAATATATTACTAAAACACCTGAAATTTAACGAGTTTTATGATGAGTCAAAGATGACTGACGACGAGAGGCCGAAAAATGAGGGACATGGTAGAAGAGAGTCCGAGGAGAATGATGACCTTAACAAAGTTCTTGTTAGAATAACCAAAATTTCAGCTTCGGAAATAACAAAATCAATTTGATCCCAATATTTATCACAAGTTCGAGACTTTGAATTCAAGGAAATTGGACACAAAATCATTTCACGAAACTTCACATTTGTCACTGTACTAAAGTTAAAGAACTGTAAATTATAAAAACTATAGTAACAACCACATTTTGTTACCGAAATTTTTTAAGCATTAAAGGAAAAAATTAAGAAACTTGAAGTCAGGAAATATTTCCCACGATTTTAAACTGACAACCACTTCCACCTACTGAACATGCAATCACGGCTAATCTAGATTCATGAATACTGAACTCATGTAGTATCACAGCTGAACGCCTTATCCTTCCTCGAAATTTGCAATCGCTAACCAAACTTGTCAGTAGCCTTTCGATTGCCATGAACAAGTTATTGGTATAAGATGAACTGCAATAAGAAATCGTGGTGTAACAACATCAACTACGATACAAAATCATGCAAGAAGTGGCAGTCTCAAAATTAATAAAGAAGTGCTTAAATTAGATCTTTCTGACGATCAATCGACCAAGCACAAAACTTAGCAGGAATCAAAAGCATAAACCTTGATACAATAAAAATATTAAAGACGAACCAATTTCAAACCGAATGGATTAAATTGTTTCGGTCAAACCTACATTTCCGACGCACTGCATAAATTTGTTCAAATAATAAAAATACTCATAAAAGGCGAAGCGAAACTTCCGAACACATAAGTTACTAGTCGAATAGTTCTAGCAATATTACTTTATCAAAGGATGCAAATTCATCCCAAGAACAATGTCGAAGCAATCAAACAATCATTAGTGACATTTGCAAAACTAGTTTTACAACTGTTAATAATATATGTTAGTAATGCTTCCTTTACTTCCTTATCTTCCTTGCCCTTTTTCATCCAAAAACTTTGCACAGTATGACTACTAAATATTCATTACTGCTCTTTTTTAATTTAATAAGGAAAATAAGTTAAATCAGTAGTAAAGCAACTTACATTCTTCGAAAAAAAAGAAAAAAAAAAAAGGGCAGGATCACACCGAACATTTAAAACCGGTTAAAGAACATATTATTACAATCATAAAAGAGTCGACAATAATGAACAGGAGTCATGGACCGCGAAATATATCATTGTAATATTGTTTAATTCGTATTTACGATTTTAAACTCAAATATCTAATTGTATTTAAGATTTAAAAGTCAAGGAACAAAAGATCGAAAGCCTCTGTCCAACACTTTGTTGTCGCACAGATAGTATACATTTCAGCACTATCAAGAATAGTCCATCCTCCTGCTCTCGCCTTACTTTTTTTCCTTCGTTGTAATCGTTTCTTTTACAGCTTGCATTCTTTTCCCTTCTTCTGAGGCATCACTCAACTGCCTCACTAATTAATGGGCCCTGATTAAGGGGGCAATCCTTCTTGAGGAACCATAACCCCAGGCCCAAAATAAGCCATAAAAAATTGTTTGTTTTTGTGACTGACAGAATAATCAAGAGTGATTAGAATGAGAGCATAAAACATTTTCATCATTATCATCAGCAACAGAAACAGCGCAGCAACAACAATCATAATAGTGGTAGTAGTAGAAGCAGCAGCAATATGTAAAATTAAAAATCCATACTGGTGTCCTCTTTCTACGAGGAAAAAGTCAATAAGAACACATACAAATATACTACTATCCTGCATTTCTCTGGATAATATATTAGAAATTTTCCAGTACATTTAAACTTAGACTTGGAAGAAGAGGGAGTAGAATGAAATAAAGTAATAAAACACAAAACGGCGCAACATAATAATATACTTACAGGAAAGAATGAGAAAAAACATACAATGAATTACAGAATAATTTTAAAAAGCAACAATAATTCAAAAAATGAATAGGGGCACCCTACGGAAAAGACATTGAGACATATGTATGGATCAGATATAATAAAATATAGAAAGTACAAAAAAGAAGAAATAAGTGGGTTTTCTTGAAAAACTTTGAGCAAGGGGCCTAGGGGCAGTTCAGGCTAACCATACAAAACTCTCGTTCCTGATTATTACTGTATCATCAAAATGAAACAAAACTTTTTATCAATAATAATGACCTTTTTCGGAATCTAATTCAATTCTTGTCATAAAATAAGAACAAGAATAATCTTTGTATTCTTTGATACTTCTTATTATATTGTGGATTCAAGAAGCGACGAGTTCCTCACGGCTAATAAATTTATTAGAGAAAAGAACACGAATGATTCAGGTGAATAATTAGCTCTCCATAGCATCACGCACTGAAAAATCATGCTAATTAGACGATAAAAATAAGCCTTTAAATATATAAGGGGCGACTGCACTCTATTTAATACCACTGATAAACTAACAGCCAAATGAATCAAAAGAAACAGTTTAAATGCAGACAATTTTAACTTATTTTGTATCCTTCCCTGTCCGTCTGACTTGCAGTCTTACAATCATCTGGAGGTATACTGTATTACCAGACTATGGAGTGATTCCGTGATCCTGTTACGTAACTCAATGACAAGAAATGTTTATGATAAAAATTTTGCCATATAAATTGCAACAATAATACAAAAACCAAAAATTATTTACTTTGTTGTTGTATAAGATTATGCGGATGAACATTGGGCTGTTGGGTCTGAATACGTGCCGAAGGCGTTTGATAGTGATCGACCCCAGAAAGATTCAAGCCAACTGAATTTGGTATCACATTTGGAGGAGGCTGATGCATCATCGGCGGCATATTGCTGCTCTTACTCCACATCTGTAGCAAAATAACACATTATGAAAGAATGTCAGGAGAAAAAAAAAAAAAACCATGGCCATCATAGAAGCGTGAAGTCAAGAAACCACTGCACGTATTTACCAAAGATTTGAACAAATGTCCATCGACAGCTAATGGATATATATATATATATAAGAATAGTTGAACAATTTTTTTCGGAGATTCTGTATGTGGCAACGTTCAAATTCAGTCAGTTATCTCGAGAATGATAACTTGAATAATTGTAGAAACACAATAATTTCCTACACTAACTCGAAACTATTTTGGATTGCTTTCTAAGAACACCAGAAGGAAAAAATATAATTTTTCAGAAGCCTCTTGAAGCTAAGACTGTTGAACTTTGTTTAACTCTCGTCCAGTGCAATAGAATCCAAAACTTCACTTGCAATATAACTGCACACTCATCGGTTGTTTATGAAATACGAAATGAAACCTGTGCTTTTGTTGAAGCTACTGCAATATAGCTTATTAATTCGCGTAAGTGAAGCGTCTTAAAATTTGGTAAATTATTCCGTATCATAAATTCGTTTGCGTATTCCTTCAAGTTTTCACTGCAAATGAAAAAATGCTAGCAATATATTTACTATTACTGCCATAATTACCTAATTGCAAATCGTCAACTTGGTGTTTTCTTTTTTTCATATGTAGAACATTACACATTTCATATATGGAAATGTCGTAACGAATAAAATACATAAATTAGAAAAAAAAAGATCTAGAAAACTTGGGAATGAAACCAATATTAGAGAGTTCTTTAACTTACGGTGAAATATGTGGAAAATGACTTCTCAGAGTATCCAGCAAAGTATCACGTCGAGGAGATGAACTACGACTATTTACCAATGCACTCTAAACAATGTCACAATCGGTGTAAGAAGAAAAAAACAAAATCGAAAAATTAAACCTGGAAAATAGCGAATAATCTGATGAGATTGAAAAAGATAATATTAAATCATACAGTGACATCAGAAGTGTTCGAAGAAGGGGTATGATAACCAGTCCAACTAGGCCATTGCTGTGATTGATAACCACTTCCTTGATGTTGCAAATGATTGTAATGACTTGGCTGGTTCGACATTATATTGCTACTGTTGTTTCCAGCTGAAAATTTTATAAAAATATGAACTGCACAAATCAGAAACTTAATTTCCAAACCAATAGAAGTGTCCTTAATTCAAAAACTTACAGGATAACGTATTAAGCCATTCGTTCCCGCCTCCATTACTCCAGCCATTCGACTGCGATGTGAAATGACTACTCGTATTAGGAATACCAGGTGGTGGATGAGACAGCTATAAACACTGGTTATAAGGTTAACAAAAAATGAACAAAAATGTTGGGTAAAGCTAGGAAATTAACTAAACCTGAGCAGAATTGCCACTGGTACTGATACCATAGTCGGTACCGATAGGACCAAATGAACGACTAGGATTGAGCAGTTCGTTGATCGAATTCATGGCAAGCGGTGCATCCCAGCTAGAACCCCAAGCGGTCGGCAATGATAATCCAGAAGATGATGATGTACTGGTGGATGCCTGTGTGGTAGTGCCCGAAGAAGTAACTGTTGTGGTGTGGTTACCAGCATAGTCTATCACTGAACCCGTATGACTAGTAGGTCGAACGCCTGAAATGTATTCGGAAATTCATTCTACATGCAACAAACATTACCTTATGATGAAATCTAAAAAGTATAGCCTTTAGAAATAAAATTTTCATACAAAGCATATATTAAAAGAATTACGACCAATGAAAACCGAAATAAAATTTATATTCCTTTTAATTTTAAATAGAATTTCATTCCCTTAACTTTTTCACGAAGCTAATTGTGCACGCGAATCAGGAAAACGAACCGATCGGTGCTATTGATGTTGTCGTGCAAGTGGGTGACTTCATGGGAGAAGATGATGGAGGAGCAGGAGCTTTCGACATTGTCTGCATTGGTGGACTTGGTGCAACACTACCAGAGGTTAACGAAGAATCTAGAAATTTTTAGTTCAAGGTTTGTCATTATATTTTTAAAAATAATTTGAATAATAATTAGTTCAAAATATGCTTAAAAATTTACTGATAACTGCACTAGCTGTAGGAGCCCGATTACCAATTACTCCCACAGCTGGTATAACAGGCGTTACAGCTTTTTCAGCACCAGCAGGCGATATCTGCGGTCCAAATTGTCCTAATTTGAATTTTGGTGCAGGTGGAGGTTTCGGCACAAAAATTCGTGGTAACTGGGCGATTGTCTTTCCAGCTTTAATTTGTTCAATCTAAAAAATGACACCAGTCGACATGGTGGAAATTACACAAAAAACTATTTTCTTTCGAACCAAATGTCTAATCACTTTTACGGAATGCACATTTTTTTTTTCATAAAATTCTAGAAATTTGTAGATTCCAGAAATTTTGCATAACTTGCAGCTTTAAGCAAACTAACTAGACCAAAAACTTGAAGAAAACCACGCTACATCTGTTCCAACAGTTTACCTGTGCAGCAAATTCTGCTTTTGCAGTGGCAATGAGACTAGCCACCTCTTCCCGTTTAGCCCTCCACTCAGCAACCGCTGCTTTCAATTCCTCCGCGGCAACAGGATTCCTTGCTCTAAAAATTTATTAAGTATACATTTTAAAATAAACATTTTGAATCCGACTTACATTACGTTACCAAACTTTTTAACAGCTCTTTTTCACTGCAAATGATAAAAGACAACTGTTATATGGTTCTGAATAGAATTAAACGAACTTCTTCACTTCGGTTTCCAGATCCTTCACTCTTTGCCCAGCATCTTTATGGGCCCTTTCAAGTACAGCAACGCCTGTCTCAAGCCTATGCTCCAGTAGTGAAACTTCAGCCTTCTTTGCACGTTCAGTCAAAAAAGCAACATTACTTTGAAATGTCTTACGTTCCTGAAATAATTACACATGAATAGACAGATTCAAAACTATTCCACACAACTTAGAAATTAAAACTAATTAATTTGAATGCACAGATATAGTTCGATTTTTCCTTTCTACTTCGAAAAATTAACGACTTCGGAAATACCTGCTGCGTAATGAACTCACCGAACACAGCACGTTTTCGGAACGTTTCAATGCAATCGATCGCTCATTAAGCTGATTTTTTAATTCGCTAATTTCGGTATCACGCCCTCTGATTTCTTCAGCCATGTTTTTACGAGTATCTTGGCTAGACTGCAATTCCCTCTGCACCTTCCTTAATTCTTCTGCATGTTTCTGTCGAAGTTCTTGCAATTCACGTGTCAAGTATTCATTTTTCTCTTGCAGTTCCCGTGATCGTTCAGAATCTCGCCTACGATTCAAAAACATAAACCTTACCAGTTAATAAAACAATTTATCAGGAACAAAAGGAAATATTTTCTGCAAATTTTGATTGAATGTCTCATTATGAAGCTAGCAGAGAAATGATTTGATTTCCGTTTGAAACATTATAATATTCGTGACTTCAAATATGCTACATATCATAGCTTACTGGAAGAAAACCTCAAACATGCCACATATCATAGCTTATTGGAAAGATGAACTGTTGCTTTAAGTGTAACTCTGAAATGAATCATACAAACTAGGCCTCAGACAGTTGTTTTAATCTTTGATCGAACTCCTGCAATGCCTAAGGGGAAGTAAGACTCATCAATCAGGATCCCTGATATCATTTTTGCCATTGATAAGCCAGTACGAAACAATCTAAGCCATCCCATTCAAAATTACACTTACTCATGTTGTTTTACACTTTTTTCGAGCTTCTTTAATTCGTTCTTCTTCTGATTTAGCTGCTGTATTGTCTTATCATGTTTTTCTTTCTCGGACTGTAATTGTGTCTGCAACTGTTTCATTGTATTCGCATGTTTCTGCTCTTGTCTGCAAAAAGCAACGTAGTAAAGAAAAACTCCGGCCCAAACAACTCATGAATTTGTTTTTCTCCCTCTCACTCTCCCGAAGAAGACAATATTTTTCCCCATTAGAAACAATAAAAACTTTTTTTATTTTTAAGAATATATTTTGAAAACGTCATCTCAAGCTTACTTTTTATTTTTTTCTTTCTCGGCAGTAAGTTGTCGCGATAAACCTTCCTTATCACTTTCAAGTAACGCAATACGCTGGGCAATTTTCTCCGTGTGCTCGTTTAATCTTCAAGTGCATGTATATTATTAAAATAAGTAGCTAAATTGATCACAGAAAATACCTACACACCTAAATTGATCATATAAAATACCTACATACTTCATTCGAAAATTACTTCTGTAACACATAAAGAAAAATTTACTTTTCTGCTTGGCCAACTTCCATCAGTGGATTTTTGCTCACGGCTTGATCAGCAAAAACACCAATGCGATGCACTTCGCGATTCAACATATAGTCATGCTGGTCATCTGGGCAGTCAGACATCAAGGAACTGAAGTCATCTGCATCATCAACCAAAGAGGCTGTTAAATGATGTTCATCCAGTGAAGAGCAATCAAGGTCTGAAATATGTCCAGACTGAATTATTTAATAAAGCGTTGAAGAGTAGCGCAGCATATTCATGAAGATGGATTTCAGAAATGCGATAAAAGTTACAAAAGTTTGTGTCCTACTATGTTGCCACTAACTCATCTTAGTTTCTGAGAGAACTTGCTCATCTCTTACCTCTACGTCCATCTTTGATTGCTTCGATAACTTTCTCGTCGCCAGCCAGAATTGCCAGTTTTTGCAGACAACCCTTGAGGAAGGGACTTTTCGAACGCATTTCCAATGTATTGATAAATTCAGCGGCTTTGTCAACTACACGTTTGGCATTCACACAGTTAACACCAATTACTGACAGCGCTGCCATAACTTGCTGAACCTTAAATGAAAGTGAAACTGATGAAGAAATAAAATTATCAATAAAAATTTGAAAAAACTTGATATTTCCTCTTAGCAATCAACTCGATTTCTTCCCTTTAGATATCTTACCTTTAATTGAATTTAGTATGGACCTAAGTTTTTTCTAAATTAAAAAAAAAGAATCCAACAAATGTATTTCCCCATTTCTCTTGGATAAAAAGTGACCTGTGCATCTGTAAAGTGGGGAATATTGCCAGCACCAAAATCCAAACTATTTTCATCGCCAGTTGCAGGTGGATTCTGAAAAAAGGGATTTGCAATTTTGAGATAGTTTACGGAAAAGAAAGACAAAATAGGATAAAACGACAAACCTCTCCATTCTTCATGTATTTCCAGCAGTATTTGATGTTGAATTTCAGCCATTCTTCGATATATTGCCGTGACCAAATGTTCGGCTGTGCCGAATCATCCATATATGGTTGCACCTGAATTTTTCGTAAAATATCAGCTGGAGACTTCGTTTCGAAATATCATTATATTAAATAGTTACTGAGAAATCAAGCTGATTACTACGAGCTATACTAATTAAAACCTGCGGATTTGCTATATCGTCCCCAATAATTTGTTGCGAATGATAAATTGGGAAAACTGGAAATGCCTGCAAAATGAAAACAATAATTCCTGGGTCTAAATACTCTCATTTGCAAGTAATAATACAATTTTCAATTTGATAAATCATACTTTTGGATCCGCGTTAGTAAATTGTGATGTAAAGCGCGCTATGCCTTCTTTCTGCATTTCTGTAGTTGCTTCTGTCCTATTATCTGTTTGGGTCTTTGATTGCTGTAATTGATAAAATAATATTCAAGAACAAGTACATCTTAATCTGAACGATTAACCCATTAATTGATGCACAAAAGTAGCAAAAAACAACCGTAAAAGCTTTGAAATTATAATTAAACAATTTCAAAACTGAATGTAAAAAAAAAAAAAAAAAAAAAAACACCTCGTCCTGCTTTTTCCTAGAATCCACATCTTTGAACTCGTTCGGCTTCTTTCGACGCCATTCTGCAATTTTATGTTATTTACACGATCACTATTTGATGAACAAACAGAAATAGTTAAGATATCCACGTAATACGCCATTTTGATACATCAAGTTTAACTGGAAGCAGTTACAATAATTATTTTAACAATACACAGCTAAAAATTCTAGACACTTCATAAATTGAAAATTTTGAGGTTATCCAATGCATGATATGGTTTTACACAAACGCTGAAATAATTTCGCCAAATTTATCGATAAAAATTCAACAGATATTGAGAAAAAAAAAAAGTGAAATGAAATGCTTACCACCATTAGGAATGGTTTTCTTCGCTGTTTGTTTCTTTGGTTGTGCATAAGGCCGATTTGGATTTGGATTTGTCATACCCGTGTGTGCATTCACTATGGCTGCATCTGCTTTGGGCATTAGCACGGAAACTTAATACATAGCATTAAAATGCAATTTGGAACTTTAACAGAATTACGAATAGAAAGAAATGAGAAAAAAAAAAGAAAAAAAGCAAAACAAAGTCCAATAATCTGTAATCGGGAAAAAAATCTACGGTGGGTTTACTGTTCCTACCTCCTGAATTTATTGCTCTTAACTTATTATCATCATGCACATCAGAGTCCCGCCAAAAATTACACCATACTTTATGCAAATCATTTGTCAAGAAATATAAAAGTAATTATGAGTGTTCGATCAGTTTCATTATTTGAAACAAAGAAGCGAGCCGAAAAACCTGAACATTCCTCTCAGGCATTTCATAATATAGGAATAAAAGATAATGAAATGTCCAGCGTGTCAACATCTCAACGATATCAGGGATAGCGGATGAAAGGTTAAGCGAATCACTTCAGCTATTAACGAAATTACTTCAATTTGGATGAAAAAAAGCCTTCAAAAGTAATGAAAAAGTTACAGTCAGTCTGACATGAAGCCTCCTCTGTATTAAGAGAAGCAGGCTCAAGAATAGCCTGAATGCAGCTGTCACAATCATCGCGTATTATTGTACCATCACTCTGAAGTGAACGCTTCATTTTTTTCGAAAAAGGAACTCCCACTGCTGTACGACCATTATTTTCATCAACCTAAATTAGAACTAAACCAGTATTAATGTTCGGAAAAATGAGTGAAAAATGAGCATTATTACAAAATTTCAAGATAATAAAATAAAAAAAGTATCGAATGTTTTTATTCGAATAAGCCTTCACCGAACAAAGTGAAAGAAATTTAATTATTTCTTAAAGTTCTTTAAAAAATAATTACCTCGCTATCGGAAGAGGCTCCACTTGATGAGCTTGTTTCTTCATCACTAGAGCATTCAAGAAGATGCTGCTCTTTCTGATCTGGACATAACTCCCATGGCTGACCATGTCCGCTTACATCGTATGTGCAACGCAGAACCGGCCCAACTGGCTCTTGTATCTCAGCTTTCTAAAATCAAATTAAATTATGCAAATGTATCAGTCAGAACACAAATGACTTTCCGGTACTTCGAAATTTCAGTCGACAACTGTACCAATTCCACAGAATACTGAAGCTGAATTATGGACCGCTTCAGTGCATGCAAGAAGTTAAAAAATATCAAGAAATGAAAAGCTATATGGGAAGAATTATGCTGAAAGATTACAAAAAGGGCAGTAATAAGAACAAAAAAATTACAAATCCGCCAGATAATTAAGAATGATAACTACAGCACGAACCGTAAGCATGATTCCTCGATTTTTTCTTCGCAGAAGCTAAATAAATCAGTTTCTTTCCTCTTCTATGCCTATATTTCTCTGGATAATGCTCATGAATTCAACGTACCCGTGAATCAACTTGCAATGTATCCCTATCTTCCGCCATTTTGGCTCCTAAAGCAAACACTTCATTTTCCAAGTAATTTGCATTGATCATCATTTTTTTCTTTTCATTATCCAGCTTTTCATCCAATCTGCAATATCGGAAATTCTTCAGAGTTATGTTTCGTAAAGAATTATTTACCATTAGTTGAGCTTCACGAATTATTAAATATAACCATAACTCATATCTGATCTACCTTTCGCAAACTGTGTTTTTGCCATTAGCCTTTTCCTCCTTTCGTTCATTATCGAAAACAGATGCATGAACTTGTTTCGGTATTTTTTCCTCTCCCTACAATTATTGTAGTGCATTATCTTCACAACATTATACAAAAGATTTTGAAGTTATAGGAAATTAGATTCGCAAAGATATCATTTTGATAACCTCACCATAATGCTAGCTGTGAGTAACTTGAAATTTTTTCATCAAAAGACACTGCTCCAAATAAAATATTTCCTTTAGAATTATTCATTATTTAAAATGATAAAGAAACTGTTACTGAATAATCCAGCCCTTCCTCTTGTTTTCCATCATCAGAAAGCCATTTCATTTCGCGTGCAGCATTTAGAAGCACTTCAGTTGGAGTTTCTAAAAAGAGACAGTATCAATGTATAAGCTTAAACTTCCTCCTTGGAGATAGGACGAAATCATTATTCTCATAGGCATGCAAATATTTTCCGAATCTTAGATATAATCCAAATTGCCAAACGATTCTGCAAGTTTAATTTATGAAAGAAAAGGAACCTTGCAAACTGCAAGCGTTTTTGTCGTTTTGAAACACTGGACGAGTTTCCGCAACACTTGATTCTACTACTTGCCTTGTTTCCAGTGTTTTATTATTCAAGGGTGAAGTTGCTGTTCTGAAAACATGACCTGTTTTTACTTAATTTTTAAAATAGTTCACAGCCAGAGTTTCTAGAAGAGATTAAAAAATGAATGAATAACAATTTAAGAATTCCTTTTTGTGGCTAACAAAAGACTACACTTATGCCTAGGATTTATAAAAAAAAAAAGAGAGAGAAAACCTGTTTTGAACATTGACACTTCTTTCCGCATTTGTTTCACGCAACTTATTATTGGAAGTCAGTTTTGATGATGACTTGTTTATGTTAGATTGTTTGTTGATTGTTGCAGCACCTGATATAGCCTGCTTCAAAGCACTCTGATTAAGCGAATTTTCTTCATCACTTTTACCAAGCGGAGGTCCTAAAAAAGAAGACTCTCACTAAGGTAAAAATGAATCGCTGCTTATGAAAATGATGCAAATTTTATTTAAATTAAGAAAACGTGAGAGTTTTTTTTTCTTTTTTTTGGCAATTTGCAAATATCATTCCATTAAAAATAACTAGCAAGACCTTTTTCAATCCTTTCAATACTTTGTTTCAGCTTCATCTCAATCAACTTCGCTTTCTGAGCCTCGAGATCGGCTTTGCAATCTTGATCACGATCTTTACAAAATTTCAGAGCGCTCATATTGACTTCGATAGCTTTGTCAATGAGTCCTCTATTACTCTGTATATCAGCTAACCTCATATAATCTTGAATTTTCTTCTCGAATTGCTCATGGGTTCTGCAAAATGGTTTTAAAAACGATGGAATACTGAAAGTATGAATTCCCTCATTCCCTCTTTCATTAAAAAAAACAATAAAATAAAATAAAAAAATGAAAAATAAAAAAGTAAAAAAATGAAAAAAAAGGGAAAAAAATTGTGTGTAAATAAAAATATAATGGAAATTTCTTACAGGATATTTTTTGGAGGTTCAGCTTTAACAGATACTTCCAAAATAACTTTATCATCTTTGATATAACCTTGGCTTTCATCCAATATGTCCTAAAAATATTAAACATATGAAAAATTAAAATATCTGGCAAAACATACAAAAACTAGACAATCATCTTTTTGAAGAAATCTGCTACAATTAGTACGTTAAACAGCCAATCATTTCCATATTTCAGCTGTTTCAATGTACTATTTCATTTTTTTCTTATTCGGAAAAAAACGCAAATTCAAACTTACAGCCCATGTCATAAAGCATGAGTATCCCCAATCATTTTCTTTAGCTGTATAAACATGGTTAGTTTTCCTAGTAAAATGTGGTACACCTTGTTTCTGCGAAATCAGCCGCAATTCTGCTGCTGCTTGGCATGACCATGAACTGGAAAAAAGTATAATACAGTCGATACACATGGTAGAAAACACACACTTTTTTAGCCGATTTCGTGACGACACCGCAAATGCAATCTCCATTTAAAAAAATATCACTGACCTATAAGCTGCGAGATTTGCCCACTTTATTCAACAAACAGGAAACAATGTAATTGTAACTTACTCAGAATAAGCATCCGGACAACATTGCAGGAAAAATCCCAAACACTTTTGCGTCCCTTTCTTTTGTACAACATGCTGTCGAGGCATTACCATTATCCGCCTGCAAACAAAATGAAGCTTATGGATTGCGAATATAAAAAGAGGACGAGTGCTCTGAATTATCGCTTCTGACATTAATAACTGATAACTCCTCAAGTTTATTTCCCTAAGAATCTAACCTTCCATGCTCTTAATATTATTTAACAAATTGTTAAGGGCTCTTAAACCCACTGTACTAACCAAGGAACAGCTTGTATTTTTTTACTTGGCCCTCTCACGGTATCGGCCATATTGGTGAAATTTTGAATCATCAACCGCAATGTCCCATCAGATGAAGTGCTTGAAGTAGGAGAACTAGCATCAGTGCTCGATGACGCCACCATACCTAAAACAAATGCTGTAATAATCACTTCATGAAATGAAGATAATTCAAGAAATGCAATTTGGTTGATAAATTGAAAGAAAGAGCAAAATTCGAGATTACCAGAAATACAAGCGAAGTTGAAAATCTATTTCCTGAGGCATTACGAAGGACAAAGCAATATTTTCTTAATTGATTTCTCCTTTGTTTTACAGATTGCATGATATGAAGAAAAATTAAGTAAAAAACAATAAACAAGACTTACTTTAATCGACGATAGCCTAACCAGAAAGTGGTATTAAATGATTTGCAATGTGAGTCTTTTTCCTGAGGCTAACGATAATCAGCATGTCCGGCTTAAACTGCACAAAAACATAGGAAGAGCAGCGAACTTCAATTTGAACAAGTCGATAATTAGGGCATAAATTATTTAATACTTAAATCAAACCTTTATTTGCAATAGGTTGTGAAATGGTAGTCCGCAAACATTGTGTGATTTTCGGGAATGTTTCTTCATCGGGATCGGTTTGACATGCTACATTAATCTTGGCTTTTCTGAAATCTGAACATAGTCAGATGACGAAAATCTTGAGTGCCGTAAAATTTTGACTTCACAGGGATACTTACCTGCTTTCATCTTTTCCCTTCATTTCACATCTTTATATATGTGTTATGCTTACTTCATACTTCCACTTTACCTTTATATTTTAAGTTTTAGGCTTCACTCAAATAACATTCATTCTTTACGCATGCGTCATCCTTTTATTTATTTCCAATCCTTTTATAAAAAATTAATAAATAGCAATTAGCATTAGAAAAAATGCATCTTGATGAAACTTCTTTTTTTTTATGTTATTACGAAAACACGAAAACATGAAGTAAAATAAAAAACAAACCTTACACCACTCTGATGTACCGAACATAAATTCCCTCTTCTTTCTCCAGCTACACCTGATGACTTGACAATTTCATGGCAATCATTCACCTTCCTAGAAGAAGGTGTCCTTGAAACTACAGTTGTACCCAAATCCATTTCATCTGAAATAAGCTAATCGTTTACATCTCGGACGTGTGCAGTGGTCATCTGGAAGATGTGCAAGAAAGTTAAACACCCAGCAAAAACAATACACCAATCTATCACATGTCAGTTATGGTACTCAAGACGTAGGAGGTTTCTGCGAGCTTCGGCAAACACGACCCTCTCGCCTCCCACCTTTCTGCCTATCCGCCTGCATAATAATATATATCTTCTTCCTGACCCAATGGGTTGCATGTTTTTAAATGTCGAGGTGGCGCAACATCGGAGATATACAATTCCAATGGATATCCATCGGACTAGTTGACCAAGTGTTTACATCTTTTTACTGACCTAATGAACTCTGACCTCGATTAACAACGCACATGGTTAAACTTACCTCTATGTCTAATATGCTGACGAACAATGTTTACAAAACTGCAATCCTTTTGGGATAGATCTAAGGAAGAGGTATAAGTCACTCATTTATGGCGTGATGGTACCGTCTTTCATCATAAACATCACCCGGAGTACAATTTTTGGAAAAATTTTTTCAATACCTTGGAATATATATCACAAAATACTGAAACGTGGAAAGATACTTAGTGCTTTCAACTATCCAACATTCATCCGACAACAATCGAAAACGCCAATGAAATGGAAGAACTCTACATAAGAACGAAAAAATTACATCCTACTAAAATCTTACTTCATATGTTATGAGATGATAATAAAGTGCTGAAAAAGAAAAAGTGATGTTCACAGAAACTACAACGTAAAACTTCACCATATAGTGATCTATTTTCGTTAGGCAAATTAACAAACAGTAGTATTCATTAACCTAAATTTATTGCGGTGAAGATTTCTGAAACGCAGAATCACACGGAGTTAGAAAATGTCGACAGAAGCATATTACTTCAGCAATGTAGACGATTATATTTCGCGTGAAGATTAGTAGCATATAATCATCAAAGAGAATAAATTTCAAAATACCCTGGGACAACGATAAATACCACTTTGAAATATGAGTGAAAATGGCACATATGGTAAAATGATGAAAAATAGTATGAAACAACAAGTAACGGACGGGAGATCGATCTAGTTGTCCTTTTGCAAATGATGAACAACTAATATTTACCTATAATAGTGCACATAATCCATGAACTAATCATAAAAATCTATTACAATTTAGCGAAACAGAGACAAGAGTCTTGAGGATATGATTCAAATAATAAACTGAAACTTCGAACATTATTACAGACTCCTAATATGGGTAAACCAGCAGGCGAAGACACGACTCTTGAAACTCTAAAAAACGATAGAAGGTTGCAACGTTAAGCTAGAAAAAAATTGCATATATTCGTTGGCAGAAAAAAAAAAAACTTACACTTAGTCCTATATGTTGAGGTGTCTGTTGGTATAACTGCATCAGTTCTTTTAGTAGCTGTGGTAGACATAGTGGTAGTAGACGGAGTAGTAGTTGCAGAAATAGTAGTAGTGGTAGCAGCTGTAATAATAGTAGTAGATTTGTCACCCATTTCTATATCCACCGAAGACCTTTGTGGTTGGATAGATCCGATGCTGTTGCTTCCGCCACCACCAGATGTTCGATAATTCGGTACACTACCTATGGTATCACTTGATGCATCTACGGTATTCGAATAAGACGATTCACCGTTACTATCACTATCAACAGTCGGTCCAGCTGGTCGTCGTGGATCGCTCGGTACCGCGATTGCATCGTTCGACAAGATATCAGCGGGTGAATTTCCGCTTGCATGATCACCATCACATGTGCTACTGGTGCTACTTGACTCGTTGTTTTCGTTCATACTCGGTGGAGTGCTGCTACCAGCCGTTACCTCGAGCGTCACTTGATTCGCCATTAGGGTTTTCCGTTTTTTAACTTCTTCAAGCTTTTAAATCCTGTATTTACAGTTATACAGAATCGCAAGGTACTTCCCGTAGCTGTCGCACCTGTACAGTTTCTCGAACGTTATACCGTCTATCAACGTACAACACAATACAATGACACACGTAGTTGTATAACCCTACATAAATATAAAGGTAGCTAATTTGAGTTCCAATCTTCCAATACTTTTGCCTGGAAGCCTTTAACGCCTCAGTATTTCTTCAAAACAAAAAATAGTGAAAAACAATGAAACAAGCAAAAATAAAAAAACAATAAATATCTGAAAGCTACTTTTTCTCATTCTCACCTTCCCTTCCACCCTTCACTTCGGAACTGGTCTCATGAAATCTCTGTGCTGTTCAGAAACTTAAGCCTATTTGAAAAATCAGTATAATAATAAATTTACTACTATTTCTTTTGATCTCTCACTTTTCACTTCTCTTTTTCTATATCTAGAAAAATCCCTACTCTTCCGCAATTCATCTTATCGAGTCGGATTAACTATCCAGCAATTAAGAAGTATTGGAAATATCAACCCATTCGCAGATATAACATCGTTTCTCCCTCTTTTACCTTCTCAACTAAACTGACCATTAGTGATCTCATTAGACTGAAATATTTACCACAAGCTTCGATTTACTTGACGATACCATGCATATACTTGGTACTATTCTAATCATTATCTCCTCTATCCATCTCATAAACCAAATCTACCAGCACTACATTGCGTGATCAATTCGTTGTTGTTCGGACACAAACAAACATATGAACCAAAATGCCACGGGGATACGCTGCTGCAGCATTAGACAACATTCATTCGAACTATCCCATAATCTGCTATCCTTTACCCCATTTTACTACGGTAGTCCGCTAAACTAAACGTCACACTTTTTCTTTCTCTCACAAACTAGCAAAAACAAGAAAAAAAAAAAGAAAAACTCAAATTTTTGACTTTTTCAGAGGAAAAAAAGAACTCCAAATTTAGTATCGAAAATATCGAATATCTCTACGAATGGGAAGGAAGGAAAAAGGAGACGAAATCTTATTATCTAAACAATATAGATGACGTGTAATTGAATACAGTTGGCTATTACATCACATCATCTGCATATACTCACATCCATCTATCCATCCATTCCATTCCAACCAGGTCATCTAGAACTCAGTTTAATCCTCTATTTGATGCAACAAACCAAACGAAACAAACAAGTAGAAAAGAATACGACCTGAAACTGAAACCCTAAATTCCCAAATTGCATAATCAAATTCCGTTGCCACTACTATTGTACGAATCGATAAATCGATCATACGCACAGCAAGAACAACATCAATCCAAGACAACATCATCCATTTTGCAGCACCATTCTCTTCCTATTTCCGTTGATGCAATTGTTAGATCACTATGATTTGTTCACTCTATGAAATTTCCTTGTTCATGTATTTTGATTTGTCTGGGAAATCTCGGTATAAATCTCGAGCGATCGTAATGTTACGCCGGATTTGTGCAGTATCTCAAGATTATAAGTGGCGAGAAAAGGCGGATTATATTTGATCATTCTACGAAACTTTCTTGTCCGTAAATTTTGGTTTATCTGGGAAATTCTGGTATGAATCCTGGATGGTTATAACGTTATATGTCTTGCATGATATTTTAAGACTGAAATTAACAAGAATTGATTATGATTACTGTTAATTGAGAGCGTATGTAGGAAATAATCGTTTATCATTATCAACGTAAAGGTGCCGTATTGCTCATATTTTATGATTTGCTTTCAAATTGTAAATTATTCGAAATTCATTTGCAGTATGAATGTAATGCAGTGTTTTAATTCCAGGAACGTATACTTGTAATACTTTGGAGATCTCCATATTTTGATTAGACGTATTGAATTTCAATTACATTATTAAGTCAACTGATGCCACCATATGTATCAGTATTAATTACTAAAATTACTTGCGATAGCAAAATTTTGCACAATCTTAAAGTTCTTAATGGCCAGCCATATGAGATTTCACGTATTATTCGCCGCTATTACATTTAAATAGTGTCCTCGAATAAATGTTTCACTTGTTGACCGAATGTTCCACTATCTGTTTATTCATTTCTTCAGCCAAAGTACCGTCTATTTTGACTTGATTATACTTGAGGTCTCCATTCACAAGAAATGAGATGTTTTTATTCACTTGGAAAATTCAGCAGTAATCATTTGTAATTTCTATTTCATGAAAGATTTGAAGTACCGATTTTAGAATCATTTCCGATATTAGCGACCATTAGTGCTAGGATCGAGAATCCTAGTTCATATACAGAACTTGCCGTTGAAATGAACTGGCTCGATTGCTCTCAAACCAATGTAAACCTAACTGCAATGAACTTTTCACATATGATGCTAATTGACATTATTTTAGATCATATTGTCCACTTCATTTCTTCTACAATATTAAAACATATTGAGTGTCGACTAATCTTTGGTTACGGATTTTGAGAAAGGGAGAGGTAAAGGGACACCAGTCTACGTCCTACTTCTTCAACTATATACGTTCATCTCCTAAAATGAATTGATATTCCGTGGATGTGCTTTTGTAAATATAACAGTCACTTCATGCTATTTTCGAACTGAACTTACAAATGACGGTAACCTTCACAACGATATTTTACTGTGATCTACTCTAAAATTGAAATCTTTATGGATAATGATTATATAAAAAACACCATATTACCTTCTTGATAAGATCATTCTGTAACCCCTTCGATTTTTGACTAATCATATAACTAGCACAACTGAGATCATTTTTAAAAAATCATTTTAACTTCTGAACAAGATCTGAAAAATTATTCAGTGCCACATACCGAATCGACCATTTACCACCGCTGATGTGTGTCAAGTAATAACATCAGTGAAAGGTTTGGGAATTAATTCATAAATAAAACATAAAATTGACACAAAAAAAAAAAATCACCGAAGGAGCACACCTGAGATTAACTAACAGAGTAATTGACAATTTCAAAAAGATTTAGCTCCAACTAAAACTAACAAGTTAAAATGAATACAGAGAAAAATACATCGAAATATGTCATTTCACGGATTCGCACTTATTTACATATTAAGCCAACGAGTGCTTGAAAATACTTGGGCACACTGATATGTTACAAATATACATAAAGCAGATGAAAATGCTCCCACATTTTCAGCATTCTCTTTCCTCACAGAACTAATCAACAACTTCTCAATTAATTTGAATCTTAATAAAACCAGGAACGGAAAAAAAGTTCGTTTCTCAAGAAAAGGCCTTTTTTCCTGCAAACTAGAAATTTTTTCAAACACTTTTTTCCGCTTATTGTTTGCTCTTCTAAACTACGAGCAAACGATTCTATTCATCTTCCTTCTCAATTCCTTATCATCCACCGATATGCAATGTCCGATAATGAAAAAGTTACTTCATGGAGGCAAATTTAACGTAAATATACAATTTTATATAATACCTCCTTTCCTCTCTACTTTGCTAATAGTTAAATTAAATTGCGAAATACAAAACTGTCAAAGAACAATTACTTCTCGCTACATCAACAGTGTAGTAATATTTCACAATGTTGCGACTCCTTTATTAGTGCTTAGAAGATCCTACCCGTTGGATCACTGGTTCCTATTTCTTAGAATTAATAATACTATAGTAACAACTCCATCAAAAGATTTATAGAATTATCCGGAATAAACTTTGACAAGAGAAACAGGTAAAAGTGGAAAGCGGAGGAGGACAAAGTAGAGAAAGACAAGAATATGAAGAAAGTACGTGGGAGGAAGTTTGCGGTCTATTTAATAACTATCATTACGATCAACACTAACTCCAAGATGAAATATAATTCTAAGAATAATAGGTCAGTCCAGATGAATTGTTCAAAATTAGCTTCTAAAAGATAGTTACTGAAATTCTCATCTATTTAAAGCTTCCTAGACTTTGTGATTCCATTTTACTCGAGTATTTGCAATAGGTTTCCTGTGATTAAAATATCGATCAACAAGCATTCATTTCAATTCTTCTCCATAGGTCTGCATACTCATTGACAACCTGAAAATAAAAAACAATTCACTGTTTATTATTTAGTTTACTTACTGAGCAAAATCGATTGCGAACAACTAAAATGCAACGATAATATTAAGAAATCAAAAGTTAAATGACTTACTGAACGCAGCCATATCACATCATTCATGCAAGTTTCCACAACGAACTCCGATGAAATATCCGCATTTCCAGCACTAACCTTCTCTAGCTGCAGAGAATAATAATGAATACATTTGCGCGATATATGAATTATGCATAATCGATAATTAGTGCTATAATTTTTATGTTCTACCTTATCTTCGCAGTTCTTCAGGAGTATATACCGCATGTGATGTAATTTGTGGTAGATTCTCGACAGTTTTGCACAAGACGAACAAACGAGATATTCCTAAAAGGAAGTTTAAGATACCGATGAAACCTCAATGTAATGGAAGTACTTCTGAAAAATAAAGCAAACTTTCAATACTCGTTGCATTCTAGGGAATGACGAAAGAATTTTCAATAAAATCTTCACCACCGCATGCAAAGGAGATCCAGATCCTGTATAACACACTTCTTCAGCTTCCAGAGTATCATAATCGTAACCTTCATTACAAAATAATTGCACAACCTTCTCAACACCAGAAGTGCCACAAGCCTAAAATAAATATTTGGAACAGATGAAAAAATTTGTTTTAAAGGATTTTTCCTACGTTTATGTAGTAGCAATGTGCAAACTATTTAATGTTAATATTAATTTTAAACTCATAATGTTTCGAAGTTCATCACACGTCAGCTTCATTTCGAAAAAGCAGTTACTGACACTACATTAGCGAAATGAAATAAATTCATGCTTTGGATAGCTTTCTTTCTAATGATCTAACTGTGACATTCAAGATTGATAAATGGGAAAAATTGCAGAACACTGAGTTGATTCTTACGATGCAAAGTGAACTGAAAAAACTAAAATTTAGATTACCTGACAACTTAAGCCACTGTCCTCCGAATCGCATATCACGCATGATGAATAAAAATGGAGCAAATCCAAATATCGCTGAATCCACTTCACTCGTAACTGTACTTTCTCTTTTCGTTCTTGGTTTAATTTATTGATGCCATTCAAAGCACATAAATAATTCCAATCTATAATTTGATACGGTAAAGACAAAAATAACGAGCACGTTAGCATATCTATTAGTATTAATTGAAAATATCTGTAACTAACAACAAAACATTTCTGGAAAATCCATCAAAACTGATAAGAAAAAATAAGTTACGCAAAATACAAAATCAAATTTATTACGCTTAGAAGCAATTTCGATGATCTAACCTCACAAAAAATTATTTCAGAACATAAAACCAATCTCCTTTTTCTTTTGCATTGATAGCACTTCCATGAAATCATAATATCCACTACTACTTAATTATTCTTCACAAAAAATAAAGCATTTGTCAAGAAATAGCATGTATACAAACTTTCTTACCACTCTTCTGTCTTACTGTCTGGAGGAATGTCATATCAAGCGCATGATTAAGCATCGCTTTTACATATACAGCCATTTGCTTTCGGATTGGATCGTCTACGAAAAGATCTTTCTGTTCCGGTGCAATTCCTGAGTTGGCTACAATAGCAAATTGTCATATTCAATTAAAAAATAATATTCATGTTTTGCAGAAAACTAAAATGATGCAATCTATGTAATGTGCAATCTGTTTTGTATGTAATTAACAGTGAAGAAAAGACAATGTCAAAGACAGAGAAATATAATGTGTGGCCAAAGATAGCACACTTTCCAAACATAAAACTAAAAATACGAGTGAAACTTTGCTCATCTAATTATCAGACAAATCAAAATATTTGATGATCGATCTTTGTGCTATGACTACCAAAAAATGCACAGAATGATCAAACGAATTTGTTGATATTATGGAAACTAAACTACTTCACTGTCGAAAAATTACTTGAGGGTCGCTCTTCATATTCAACGCTGATTGCTGGAAACATATCTAATAACGGCATTTCTGGCTCGACTATGGATTCCGAACGACTGTGCTTAATGAAACGTATCCGTACAACAATATAGCTGTCAGCGATCTGATCGCACCAACCAGAATACTAGAATTTAGTTATATACGGTATTTTCGAAGCCGATCTTTAAAATGAATTTTTCAAAATAAAAACAAAAATTTCATGTGAACGGTATAATAAGAAAGCGAATGAAAGAATGAAGAAAATGGTGCGAAAAAAGCAACAGCAACAAAAATAACACTTTTTAGTAATCACTTAATGAAATCGAAAATTTTCAAAAATCCGCAAACCGTAGAACTATTCCTGTAAGCTATTTTGCCATCAAGATTGAAAGGCGGATATTTCTGCAGTAAATTCTGATTATCAACTCTCCAGAGAGGACAATCTTCTTTCAAGATATCAGCTTTGCAGACTACGAATGTTCCTTTCTGAAAAGAAATCAGAAACGCTGAATGAAATGTAATATAAATAAAGCTGTCATTAAAACAAATCTGCGTGTGCAAAAAAACGTGTAGACCATCTTCCAGTGCAAGACCAGCTGACATGTAACATGAAGTTCAAATTCCAAATTTGAAAACAACAATATATACAAAGACAATACTCACCGCTAAATGTCCGTCCACTGGATGAAATTTTGACAAAACGCTGTGCTGTGACGATTCCGGATGCTTGTTATGTCCAACATTATTTTCAAATGATACAGAAGAATTCCGGTCGCGGTAGTATTCTATAATAACGAACAATCATCAGCGATATTCAGTAGTCATTTTAACAAAATAATGATGACAGTTTTAATATTAGTAAATACTCTTATGTCTTCATTAGACAGATTCGTCTTGTTGTCTTACAACCTGATAAATGTGAGAACTACACTCTATTCAAATATAACCTAGCAAACCTGATTCCATACGATTTCCCTCTCTCTCGTTCCAGTGCATTATGAGGCGTCGCTTCTTACTGAAAACGGTCGTTTCTTTGCTTACACTCTCTGATGTGTTCCATTGTTCATCCTGTTTGTTAGTAAGCGCCTCCTCGCAACTTAAAAAAAAGTTGCTAAACTAGAAACCAATAAAAGACGATCATTCGGAAAAATAAGTTTTTATGCACGGATGATCATTACTCCGGAAAATAAATAATGCTTGGGCATGCAATATTCATGTCAGAATTATTATAACTTTGCCAAAATTATTACGATGATCCAATGCAAATGTGCATGTTTCAAGTATATGCTACATTTAATTCGACATAAAATCCTTACCATGTAAATAAACCATCTAAATATGTCAATAATGATATAATTAACTTACTCTGATGCATGCCTTTTCTTTTTTTTATGGTGATGCTTATGTTTACGTTTTTTCTTCTTTTTCCCTCTTGAATCCGGACCAATCCATTCATGATCACTATCTCTTTTCTTTCGCTTCTTTTTCTTTTTCTTCGGCTTCTCATATTCTACAGTATCCTCGTCGATTGACCTTCGAGGCAATCTGATTAACAACTTCGGAAGAGGTTGCTCTGACTGCGCTCTATTAAAAAATTCCATTTCCGAATGAGTTCAAAAATATTACATATTAGGCATGGCGAAAGGAGAGGAAACAGTGGAGTGAAGAGGAATGGGGAGAGGATTAAGTATATAAGACCTCATCATGATCCTGAGAGTGATAAACAAAAAATCCCAAATTTGAAAATTTCTGAAAACCAAAACCAATAGAGAGAGAGGAACAATATCAATCATTTAAATCTTCGTTCAAGTTAAACTTCGTACTAAAATATATCGAAAGAAAAAAAACGGACCCATTTTCGGTGCTGCAATTGGTTTTCGGCTCCACCCTAATTGTAATCACCGATGGCCCTATTCGTTGCTCATTTTTGGCAGTTTCTTTATCGCCAAGAGATTTCGTCTTTAAAAAGCCAAATGATGAGCGATGTTGTTTACGACGTAGTAATAAATCGACTATTGTTTGCGGTTCTGCTACCTTTTGATCTGTAAAATCAAAAATAATAAGTCTTGCAGACTTTTATTACAATTCCTTAAACTGAGAAAAGACTCACCTGATGAACTTTCTGCACGATGTTCATTAACAGAAGCAGGAGGCAATAAAGGAGTCGAAGGCACGGATGGTCTTTCTGATGCTGCTGAAAGCCGTTTTTTAGGCACGACATGTCTCCATAAATCCTGAAATTCATCGATTGAAAATGCAACTATAAATACTGGAAACCTATCTCTTCTCACGAAGGCAAAATTTTATGTCATAACCACACAGAATTACAAAAATAAACATAAGAAAAACCACAACAGTTCAAAAGACTGAAATCTGAGAAATCTATATTTCAGTATATATATATATATATATATATATAACTACACCTGCTGATGCTGTGGTTCATCATTTCCAATTTTTGTTTTAAGCTCTGGATGAGCACTGTTTATTCGCGCGAGTCTCTGTGCAACTTCTGCCTCTAGCCTTTGCTCTCGCAGCTGCGTCTCAGAAACGGTTGCGCTAGATGGTAGTGGTTTACTTTCCTCTTCATCATCTTTGAAACTGTAGGCGTCGTCGGGAGCTAGAACCATATTTGTTAAATACAAGAATTCAACCTGTTTGTCAAAAGAAAAAATTTTTCTATATGTATACTGTTTTGGATTCCTCTCAGTCTTCCGCTTTAAATCAAAACTTCAATGAGGCTTTCATGTTAAATTTCTAAAATTTCTCTATGTAAGTTTCACATTAAATGCCATTGCGTACCCCCTTCCGTCTCCCTCCCAACTTGACATTACGTCTCCTTCCGTTTGAAATGGGGAAACGCAATGGCAATTAATTCTTGACCCAAAACTAAAAATATTTCGTTTTGCAATCTTATAAACATTACCCAACATTATTTTATAGATAATTTACCACAAACAAAAAAGTCAATAATCGAAGATATATAAAACACGAGAAACGATCCATATTTTTTGAGAATTATATTTTCGATTAATTCATGTAAAACTCAACGTATTAGTTCAATATCAAGAATGAGCAGTAATCTCGAATTTGACAACCTGACTGTAAATCCTAGTTTACTTGTTCATATTTGTATGATCGGCTTGTGCTTAATGACAAAGTAATTTTCCCTAATTATGTCATTACATTTAAAGTAAACTTCCGTTATACTGCATGTGCTACAATAAGATGGCAATGCCCAAACATTTTCAAGCAATAATTCAATGAAACTTGATGAAACCTAAATGCATAAATCGATTACCATGTTCATCAGTTTTGAGCATGGACTGCAAGAATGATTTGGCTTTCTGTTTATAAACAGGAACTTTATTTGACTTGTTCTTCTTTTCTGTTGGTGGCATGAATAGAAAACGTGTCTTTGCGGAAGGGATCTCGTTACGTGTAGATCGTGAACGGAAAGAAGCAGTACTAATGGAAGTGCCGGATGAAGGAAAAAAGAAATTGCATAATGCTGATGAAATACCGCCTGAGGTGGATGGTGTCGGTGAATCTGGAGGCGTAAACTACAAAAAAATTATCTTTGTAAACACCATACTAATGAAGAAACGAAACGTCACAATCAAATCATAATTGCATAAATCCTCTTTCGATGTTTACAATATGATAATATCACAAGCTTTTCAATGAAATTTCATGAAAACTTTACATAATTGAAAGATTTGAAAGTAATAATTTAGATTTAAAGCGAAAAAAAAAATGCTTACCTGGACAGGACTAAGGCTGATTCTGTGATCATCGGAAGTATCTGCTTTTGTCATCGGTACTGGATCAAGTACCTGAAGCGGCTTCGGAACCTTAGACACAGGTGTTGATATAGCATCCTTCTTAGCAACAAGTGAAAGAAGTCTATCCAATTCTTTATCTGCATCGGCTAGTTCCTTTTCTCTTTTTAGCTTGATTTTTTCGCGGATTTTCGGTGTTACAAGTTGTGCGGCGCTGAAATTTTGAAACCTGCGCTAACATTCTGTTTCAATGTCACCATCATTTCAAAAATAACTCTATCTTCGCAAACTTCGCTGATGGCAGCTACATAAAAAGTCCATTCTATTCATTTTTGACATCAACCAAATCTTTTTTTCTTATTCTCTTACCTAAATTTCCACCACAGACAAAATACACTTGCACAAATGTAACTGTTACATTTTTCATATGTCTCCATACAGTGATAACACCTTTATGTCTTCCCATCATGCGATTGCGAGATAGCTTATACTCTTGAAATATTACATTGACGAAAATTCTTAACACTTACTTTATCGGTAGTTTATTTGGACCTGATGCTGTGGATGGTTCGTTCAAGAAAAGTCGATGCATTACAGTCGGATCCATTTCATCTAGAACGGAGTGCATAACATCCTTTTCAGCAACGGATGACCCGCTAAACAAGTCAATGTCGGCAAGATCTATACTGGACCATGGCAAATCTTCCAAATTATTGTTGTCTGAACCATTTTCATGAGGTATGCCCTGAAAAAAAGTATGTGAAGCACTCGAAATTTCGAGAGATATCATAAATTATTGATGAGAATGTGAAGAAATGATGTGGTGCATTTTGATAACAATATAACTTTTAGCTCTTTTGTCCAACACTACTTACCGATGTTTGTTGAACTGTTGATGAAGAACTTTGATTAAGTTCAGCAGAGGTTCCCATAGGAGTGGCATTTCGTATGCCAGAAGATACAGCACGCAGTTCTGTCGGACGATTTGCAACACCTGCGTCGAAAGTTTTCTGCTGTGCAGCTGAATTACGCGAACAAACCGGCATGGCAGCGATCTATGAAATAAATGATATGATGTATAAATCCTAATGCCCATTTAAAGGATTAATAGGAAACCGAATAAATATGCAAATTTTCTCACCATTTTTAAGCGATAGATAAAACAAATACCTGTGCAGGAGACTGCGCATTGGATGAGTCATTTCCGCGTGACACGACGTAACTACAGCTGCTTTGTTGTGAACATGGTCGTATGGTATTGACTGTTTCCGGCATTGGTGTTCTTCCAACGGAGCCCGATAAATGATCAACTGAACCAACGCTTGAATGAGTGGGAACGGAAGATGGACCCATGGAAGACGTCGAACAAGGTCTCATTTCGGTTGAACAGTGGCTCTGGATGGAACCTGGTTGCCTGTCAATTACAAGCAATGCACTAGCTGGAGAAGACTGTGTCGAAGTCATAGCAGCATTCGGTTGTTGACTTCGCTGTTGCGGAGTTGAGGGTTGTGAGCTTAGGTTATGCACATTATTATTCTCCATTTTACAAGAAAAAGTACCTGAAATGATAAAATTTGTAAATATGCCAGTTATAATTCAATAGTGGAATTTCTAAACTTTGAATTAATCAACTTCACACAGCTCAGAACTTGATTCCAAATGTGACCAAATTTTTAAAGTGAATTAACATTAGCACTATCTAAATAAATGCTCACCTGTACTGACTGGCATAGCGGAAGATGGGATAACAGCGCTGCTGGCTACAATATTGTTCTGCACTGTGAGCTCAATTTCCGAATTGAAAGTTGTTGCTTCACTTAAATGCATAAGTTCTGTATGCAGCAAATAGTTTCATAATAGTTCAATTGAGTAACTGATTTTTTTTTTCTTTTTTGCTCTCAATAAGCACAATAAAATATTCACAAGTTGTTTTTAGATAAACACCTATTATAATTAGAACTACACAGCAACCTTCAGTAACTTTCAATTAATTGTGAAAAAAAGATCGAATCACTCCTATCAAATCCAGAACAACGCATCAAAGATTGTAGCTTTGACGTGAATCTTTATATGTAGCACATACACTTGATAAAAAGATAAAACTTGCTTTGGTTTTAAAGTTCCGGCAGAGAAAACTGTATACATCGGTAAAATGGCGGCAACTTTAGCCTAGAAAATTATAAAAAATACGAGAAAACGCCAATATTTTTTAACGGTTAAAATTTAGAAAGATTTGGAAATTGTAGAGATGAATGCGTAAATTTTAATTTCATGATTTGAAGCAAAAATTGGATTTCAGGATAAAAAATGATCCAATCAAAATTGAAATATATTTAAGACAATTCTGATAATGAAACTGTTGAACAAGTACAGAAAATAAAGAATAAAGTGCTGAGAACCTGTTCAAGCCAAGCAGCATTCGCATTTGGGGTAGCCGACCAGCTAACTGCTGCGATATTATTGAATTCAGCAGCAAATTGACTGCTCAAAGTCAATTGCGAACTGTTCGGTAGTAAGCTAGCCGCACCTTGAACTGCCGAAAGCTCTTGAAGATGATGAAGTGTTGAGGCCAGCAAAGGATTATTAACATTTCCAGTGGCTGGAGTTATACCTGAAGAACGAGAATATCAAAATAATTTATTTACCTAAGCAGTTAATTCCGTTTTTATTTCCCAACAAACAAATAAATGCTGATTTGATGAGTCTACGGCAAGACAATTTAAAAAAAAAAAACTGTTAAAAAAAAAAGTAGAAAAGATAATGATATATTCGCGAATTTTTGATTCTGTTTAATAATATTTTCATGCATACATTTTATGCTTGTAGAAACTATCGAAATAATATATTGCTGTGTTTTTTCCCTTAAAAATATATCATATTGTGTTTTTATGAGTTTTAGCAATAGTACTTTAAAGAAAATCTCATGAAATTTCTTTTTTTGTACTTATTGAACTATGTTTCAAGAGCAAGAGGCAGTAGTATTTCAGAAAGAATAACTTTTCTTATTTAAAGAAAAAGTCATACCTGGAAAAGTAGATGCAAACGATGGATTGGTGAATCCAGGGGGTAAAAGCGGATGAGATGATGTATTCTGTTGTTCCATTCATGCACACTTCTTCAAAAACCCGGAAGATAACCCCAACATATCTGGGGAATACTTCTGCAACAAATAGCAATACCCGTTCACGAAACTAATAAATTCTGAAACATTTCAATTTTTTTATTCATTAATATTGCTTTTCTTCTTAGTTTTAGTATTTAAACGTAACAAAAGCTTTTTCACACACCAAAAAAATTATGCATTTTAGCTTATAGAATGCTTCAAAATTATATCTATTTTATCTGTAACAATTTACTATTCAGCAAAAGACTACAAAAACTTGCATCAAAACAAAGAAAATTCATTAAACGAAAAAAATAAAAACAAAAACAATAGAATATTAAAAGCATAAGTTTCTTTGAAATCATAGTTATTGTAGTGAAATTTCAAACACTTCGTGATATAGATAACCGTTACTGTTGTTGCATTTTGTAAGTGCATTATTATTAACAATCATTTAATATTTACCAAGAAGGGCGCTATATCCCAGAGAAATTCTATACGTGAATTTTTTTAGAAAGATATCAAGTCCACATCTCTATCTAAATTCAAGTATTTGTTAAAACTAATAAAAAAAGGAAGTCTATACAGCAAGGCTATTATCGTCAACATGGTAGAAATGAAAATTATTGGGTCTATAATTTGCAAACTTTCTAGATCCTCCCGAATGGATGCTAAAAAAAAAAAAGATTAATAAAAAAAAATCAACGAAATCAGGGCAAAAAGTAGACAAAGTAGACCACCAACAAGCAGAATAGGCTCTGACCAACATAAAAAAAGCGATAAGTCATAACCTTCCCCTTATTTTCATTAACTAAAGATGCTACTGCTCCAGTACAGAATTTAGATATCTTGCAACATACAGCCAATAAATGTCAGAAACTGCGCGAAAGACTGCTGGAGAAAAATGAGACAAGTGATCCTTAAAAGTGATAGAATTTGAACGGGGTGGATATTGCAGTTGGAAAATTTTAAGCGCCACGATAACAGTTAAACTATATTAACCTAACAGTCATCCGAACATAGAACTCTCTTATAACAGATATGATGCGGTCTTCATCGTAATCTGTCACGAACTTGTGAGTAATTTAGGAATATACGAGAAAAATGAGAAAATATAAGAAAAATCACTTAAACAGACAACGCCAGTTAATTAACTAGCCAAAAGTGTCGACCTTTTGACTGCTGACAAAGGAAGATGAAATGTAACTTATTGTTAATTCCCGCCGTTGTTTTTTCCTTCTTTTGCTAGGCATTTTCAGTGACTTTAATAGATCAAAATTTTCTTTGAGCGCTAGGATGATTGGTATTTCCACATGTACTAACTTGTGAAAGCGGAAAAAAAGACATGAAAACGAATCTATTTTTTTTCATCTAAATGTTTTTTGTCATAGCAAAGTTTAAACTATCCATTATCTACCTTGTCACTATAATATTGTTGGAACAGAAAAATGGGCAAGATGACCTAACTGGTAATGAAACAAAAAACAAAAAGGTCAAATTAGTCGAAAAGCAAAACGAGCTGTCGTTGTTTACAGAGAAATATGTTGCTTCGGGTTTGATTCTGCCCTATTTGCTCAACAAATGTGGTGTTTGATTTCTTTATGAGATCTAGTAAACCGTATAAGCTAAATTGTCCAAATATTTTTCTACAACAGCAAGAGTAACGTTACGATGTTATTGTTCGAGCAAGCAAACCCTTCTCTCCCCCTCACTTGAACGAATCCAAATAAAGGGGTATAAAGTCCCCGAGAAAATAGGATGTCACCGACGGATCAGTGCCTATTCGTCGAACAACAAAGAGCGTCCCCCACCCTCCCCTTCCCGGGCCGCAGCACGCAAGCCTCGTCGCTCGCGTCCGTCCCCTTCCCCCTCTCTGATTCTCTCTGTTCTCCGTTGTCTTTCATTGCTTTTCCACGATTTATATTTGTAAAATCAATATCTCATGCTGACACGTACATTTAGTTGTTACAAACAGGTAGAATGATTAGTGTGTTACGGTTGGGAAGTACACGCACGAGTGAATGGTTTCGTACTTTTGAAAAGGTTAGAGATATATGTGTGGAAAGTACACTAGATTTTATCGACACCGCTTATTTCACGTTAGCGTTGCATGCTGCTTGTGCATCACGTCTCATATTTGATTATGACATTTGCAGTTATTGTCACACTTAAACAGATCAACGATTGCGATTGTGGCATGCTGTTATTTGTCCCGTAATTAGTGAATCATTTCTTATTTCCTCAGCAATTCGATGGCGAACTCACATTGAAACCTTTCTCTTGATCTTGATACTACGTGACACTTCACGTTCCTTATAAATTTCGCTATGGTGCAAGTTATTAGTTTACGAATTATCCAGTTTGCTTATATGATGCAGAACTTTTTTGAGTATCGTCATCGTACGTAGATTTCCTACGAGAAACACGTAACGCCAATTGTCAAAGTGTCTGCTTAATTTGTTAATTAGTTATACTGCCGATGATTGGAATGATTTAATTAATCGTTTTTTTTTTTCTTTTTTTTAAGAATGATAAAGTTACCGTAAATATGGTGTCTCGACCCGGAAATCCATAAATTAGCCGGAACTAATGTCAAATATTGAGTGGAAGATAGGTTTTATTTTGTATTTCAACCTTAGTTGCATTTGTCGTACAATCAGCGTACACCTCGTGATATGAGGTGGTTGAATGTTCGGTGAAATTTGTAAATCTCATATTCAGTTTTTCATTTTTATTTGTCTACAACTGAAAGTTGTAGATAAATCAATTATTGATGAATACAAATGCAGCAGTTTGTTGATGTTGCTCACATCATCAAGTGCATAATGCAAAACTTTTATTTACAAAAAAAGAAACAAAATCATTTTTTTGGCCATTTAATTTCAAAGACATGTACTGTAATTGAATTTAATTTCAATTTTTATCATTTTAGATCAGAAATTGGAATTTAAACTTCGATTATAAAAACATATTAGCAACATAATTATTATATTTTGTTCAGCATTTATGTCCTGTAATTTTTTAAAAAAAATCTGCAGTTGTATCGCATTCTGTTGTGCAGTTTTCTCAACCTTCTCTGGATCGCATTAACGAAACTATAGAGTGAAATACGTTGCTGAATATTTTCTCGGAAAATGCATATGACTGGAGAAATAGTTTAATAGAAGCGTATCAGTGGTATTGTTATGGAAATATCTGTATGATACCATCCAGATGGATTGGATTTCGGACTCGAGTTTTGCAGCTGTTGTTGACAAATTTAAAAAATGAGGATTAAGCGACTAATTTATTTTATTGCCAAAGTTTTTCAACAACTTGGCAAAGAAACTGTCGCTTCTTAAACTTGATTTTGAATCATTTTAAGAAAAATAAAATGAAATAACTTTTAATTGTGGACAGATACAGTGAGAATAGTTTCGGGATGTTTCCAAACTCGGGATTGATAAATTGGAAAATTTCTAGAAATTGCTTGTATCAATATAGCAAATTTAAAGTTTATGATATTTAAAATTCCGAAATTATTTCGCGAAGCAGTAATTTTCAAGTTTCCGAAAAGTCTATTTTAGAGCTAGAAAAAATTGAGTTTATATTTCGATAGGGTGTTTGTCCTTCAGAAATTTCGAAATTTAAAGAAATCCAAATATCCCATGAGTACACATTAGCAATAGTACTGTATAGCGATAATGATACGGTAATATAGTACGATACACAGTAATATAGTATTCATTACTGGTCGAATGAAAATTTGTAAATAGCAATGGATGCAGGAGATAAATTTTTTCCGCTTAATTTTTAGAATTTAAAGGATTGAAAAATTCTTGAAATGAAGCGAACTATTCGGTCATCTGCTAGAATCTTCAAATGGAATAATGGATTATGGTGCATTAAAAATCACCTACTCCGCCAAGTTAAAATTATTTTGAAACTTCAGCACTCCATAGTTTTAATTAAAAGCTTCAAAAAAATGATGGCGTATAAATATTTACTTGCTTATCTGTTACTACAATCCACCGATAATATCTGAATAAATTTCTGTTCTATCTTATTATCGAGACTTTTAAAAATATTCAAAAAAATTTTCGGAAATCAACTAACTCAAAAATGTAGGAAAGGATTATTAATGTTACATATGATAATTTACAATGGTAGACAATTTTACGTAAATAATTTGTTTTACATGTAGTAGTCTTAAATTGTTTACAATTCAAACATATGGGACCTAATTTTTTCATCTGAAAATCAAGTAAAATTTTAATAGATAATTCTTATGTCTTTGTTCTAAGTCATATCTGAAAATTCTGAAAAGGATAATTTGAAAAAATTTTGAAAAGGATAACCGAACTATAAGGATGATTAGATGATGCTAGTGGTGATACAGTTACAGGTCTAAGGAATGAATACTACATTGAGTGCAAATTTCTGAATGATCTAATAAACAAAAAAAAAAAAAAAAAAAAAAAAAAAAAAATGAAATAAATAAGTACTTAATAGGAATAATCATATTTTTTTATTAACTGTTTTTCCGATTGAATAAAATGTTATTATATGAATAAGCTGATTTTTTTCGATAAGTAGGTATCGCGTCGTTAAAGCTCCATTTTTGCGTAAATTTAATACCCTGAAAGGCTCTGATATTCTATGAATGAAATTTTGGCTATATCATTGCTATACTTATTTCAACCGAATCGCTGATTTATTCATCAGTTCAGTTTATACTATCTTTTTCATTATTTCATTTTGAATGAAATTGAAAAGTAAAATAATTATTTCTGAAATGGTCATTTCAATTCATTAATTAGATACAGCAAACTACATAGGAATCATTTTTGTAACCATTACTTTTGTATTGATAGATTATAATACCGACTATGAGGATGATTGGTACAAAAAAAAAATCATTGGTACAAAAATCATTTCCACCAACTACCTGCCATCACATCAGTTCGTTCGAGTGGACCAGCTGGTGATAAACCAATTCTTCTTCTCTACCAAACCTATCTCTCTCCCTTTTTTACATTGTAATCTCTTCATGATATTATCGGAATTGTATTGTTAATATAATTGTTGTAATAATTGCTGCGTATGTTGATTTATAAATTAATCATAATAAAGGTTTAATTACCCAAGTTTGAGGTTCGTTACGAAATGAATCAAAAACAGAATTGAAGGAACTGTGAGAACGGAAGAACAGAATTCAACTTATTATTTTGTCACTATCAGAAAGAAAAAAACGACATGGTCTGATATCGTGAAATCCTTCGAAAACGGTTCGTTATTCTGGCTTAAATTTCAGGTTAAACCGTCTTTTCTATTCATTCACACATTAACATATTTATCAATACGAATTTCTTTGGCTTTAGTAGCCTCACATTTTGTTCAAACTTTCCGGCATTATCTAGTGCTATGGTTTAACGACGACTACTACCAGCCTCATGCCACGATGACGTCTTCTACGTCCTGGAAATTTGGGATGTGCAAAAAAAGATGTTTTAATTTGGTAAAATATTGAGAATATGTTCCTTAAAAATATAAAGTTACCTTAATTTAATATCTGGTTAATATCTAGTCAGATAAGACTAATTAGTGTCGTAGGATTAGAAAGACAGAGAATTATTTTAAAAAAAAGGCAAAAAATAGAAGAAAAAAAAAGCGAATCTTAAAGTTAATTATTATGACAATTTTTTTAGCTTTGTTTTTAAATTTAAAAATTTTAAAACTTTTTTTTCTTCCAACATTTGCAAAAATAATTGATTGCATTTCGTAACAAAAATTAATTTTAGTGTAAAAATGAATTTGTTTCGAAAAGAGGCATGTTGAAGTAAATATTATTATGTATAATGCTTAAAGTGAACTTTAATTGAACTATTTTTTAGAAAAACTTAATTGGAATATAGTAATAATAATAGAAGTAATAATTGAAAACAATTTTCTTCATTTTACCTCATCAAGAATTAATGGAATACTTTAAGAGATTTTCCCTATTCTTTTAATAGTTTGTATTATTTAGAAGTTATTTAATAGAAAAAGCACATGGAAACGCAACTCACCAAGCATATTCTCATCAGATTTCTCTAATTTTAGGATAAAAATCTTCTAAAATATTTTTTACTGATTAATAAATTCATTTTTCTTATCAAATTTACTGTAATTATCATCTTTCTTCTTGTAATACTTTTTGTAATTCTTTATCATCTTTTTTTTTTTGATTTTCGATTCTTCAAATTTTTGAATTCACTAGCTAATGTGCTTTTGGTGCATCATAAGTATTAAAAATTATTTTCATCGTTATTGCTATTATTGTTTCACTTGCTCTATTAATTTCATCCATTTGTAGTACTTAGCTCGTTCACTCAGCCAATCATGATTCTTATAATTGGTTTAAATATCGGGAAATATTTTCTCAACCAACTCTTTTTTTAGTCGTTACTAAATTGCAGAAGTTATGAGGCAATGAAATTCGTCCTGAGGTCAGATCAACCGGCATCTTTCCGTTCCCAATTTTCAGCAATTGATGTGAGAATATCCTATTTGATCGATCATTTTACAGCTTCACACGCCTATTTGTAGTTAATTCTAACGTGTTTATGTATACCACAAAGTAGAGTATTTTATGCAAGCATTTATTTTGTTCGTTGGTGTTGACTGAGGAATGGCAGATAATATTTGCCTGAAATTTCTTCGAAGCAATATTAATGCGTTCACAATGGTCTGGTATTTCCACGCAAATCTTGCAATGATCGATCAAGAGCCTCGACCGATTTTGTGTGCGTCATTGTGCATTCACCCCAAACAATAAGTTTGCATTTTACAATGCTTTCCTCATGCCGGAGGTTTTGGAAATGTTGCATGTGGGAGTTTCAATGTATTGCATGCTGAATGGTAATTTCAAAGCGAAATGAGCAGTTCTTCCACTTGGTAGTAATGTTGCAGCTATTCCTGATGATGCAAGAGCTAAGGCTATGTCATTTTGGGATTGAATTGCTGCCAGAATCAATCTAATTAGGAACGTTTTACCAGTTCTTCCTGGCGCATCTAAAAATAAGATTTCTCCAACTCCCTAACTGACAGTTCGCATCATTTGATCGTAAATGCCTTTTTGCTCAGACATTAGCTTAGGAATATTTGACTGAACATATGACAAAAGATCAGTCGTGTTGTAATTTTATTCGCGACGCAATTCCACATCGAGCGAAGTAGCAGCAGATCGATTCAATGATGGCATTCCCAATTTATTGAGAACTTTGTTCGCGATTTGTAAGCAAAAGTTACAGATAGACAGATAAAAATAAACACATTAAATCTACATCAAATTAAGTTAAATCAAAATTAAGTCGGAGAAGATCAACTGAGCAAAAGACTTGCTTTTAAGAAATATTTAGAATTAAGGTAATAAAATTTCCTTAGGTTAAATTGATGCCTTTTTTCAAACAAATTAAGCTAATTTTTGTTAAAGAAAAAGAATTTCAAAGTCAAAATTTAACAGATATTTAAAATTTTTTTTTAGATTCTTACAAATGCAAAAATTTTTTATATTCTTCTCTGCCATATCAGAAAGCATTTTAATTCTTTTTATCATTTTTTTCCTTCTTATCTTGGATAAATCCACGAAATGTAAAAAGCATGGCAATAGAGAGAAAGAGAGATGGGAGGAAGAAGGAGAATGAAGGAAGACGGAGTCAATAAACCCTCCCCCCCTTACTCACTTTTAGTTGTTACGTTACATGACACGTGAAAAAAGTAATTATGCTTATAAAAACACGCGTCTATTCGAATGCAAGGTTGTATCTAGATTTGAAAGCAATCGATGGAGAATTTGCAAAGTTATGTGGACACTAACAGGAAGCATTTACATTTTTATTTATATAGATGAGATAAAAAAAATTTTTTTCAATGCTGTTTGAAAAAAATAACGTATTTTTCCCTTGTTCTATGTTTGTTGAGTGAAATTATAATTTTCACATAATTACTATTGAAATAAGCAAAATAGCACAATATAATTAATATATTTGGTTATCTGTTGCTAAGACAACAGCATATTTTTCTCTTATTCTATGGCATTTGATAAATTACTATATACTTAAAATAAAGTTCAACTTTATCTTACGTCTTATCACATCCATAAAATAATTAATTTATCTTTTTATGACATATCTTTTTGCTTGCCACTTAATTTTATATTCAATTATGTATGCTCTTTGCTGTTTCATTCTATCTTTTACTCAAAATCACTTCTTTCTTTTTCTTTTTTTTTCTTTTTTTTTTTTTTTTTTTTGTACCTTTCTAACTCATTTTAAATTTGTCGCATTTATTGCAGTTGTTTTTAAGCATAACTGTCAACAAATTTTGAATTATTAACATTCAACAATAATTTATGCTACTTATTTTGTTCAATTTTTGCCAAATTTTTCATGCGGTCACTTGATATAACAAATTTATCAATATTATGGAAGTTATCGGACATCAACAACTTATAGTCGTCATGAAGGAGGTTACTGAAGAAAAAAAAATCCTAAAATACTGCAGATTGGAAATTTCCTGCAAACATCAATCAGGATTATCAATGATTTTTCATCAGCATACATCAATGCTTATTTTTTTTTCTAAATTGCTTCAAGTATGCCATTGAAGTTAAACTTGAGAAAATGATAAATGGGCTATCATCGTCTGATTATAAACTTACTGCAGCCCATTTTTGTCGTGTATTTACTCTGGTTTGAATACCTTCTAATGTTATATTACTGCACTAAAATTAAAATTTCAAATTATAAAATAATAAACAATAGATTTAATCATATTTGAGCCAAAAAATTTTGTGGAATTTAATCTCATTCCAATTTTCAATTTTATTACGAAAATAAAATGATCGATAATTATTACATTTATTGTATTTATATTAATAAATCTATGTAGCCTATATGCATCTGTCGCATTATAGTTAGCATTTGTTTATTTTGTGAAATGAAAAAAATTTTTTTTTGCGAAATCTAATTAGTACACGAAATAAGCGTAATTAAAAGGAACAAATAAATAAACAAAAAATCACTAATGTATGCTATAATCTGTTGAAAAATGACTTATAATCTTATTGGATTCAAAGTTGATTTTTCTTTTTTTTTCCTTTTTTTAGAGAAAATATGCTTATTATAAGTGGCAATGATAACATTTTTGTTAATGAAATGTGTTGCAGCTAATAAAATATCTGTTTATACAAATCATATAAATAAAATCGTCCATTGTAAAGCATGACAGTTTCTCATTTATAAATATGTTAATGACGTGAAGCAAGCAGAAAAATAGTGGGAACTTTCGATAGACGTGGAAAAATGAAATCGATTGAACTTAAGTTTTGAAATTTGAAGCTAAGTTCAACATTTGTGCTTTGTCTTTAGTAAATGATGAAAAATTGATACGCCTAACTTTAGATATTGTAATGTTGATAGAAGTTCTTAGCATAATATACCTATATAAATATATATATGTAATTGTTCGTTTGTTCAAACAAATTTCCTAAAGCTCTTAAACATGCGCCTTATCTATATGAAAACACTTGCGTTTTCGAATGCAAGATAAAATTTCAAATCAGTCGGTGAAGAACTTGAAATGCTGTGTGAAATGAACAATGAACATTTTTGCATTTTTATTGGTATAAATAAATATTCTCGTATTAACCAATCTCCATAGATAGATATAAATGTTGTCCATAAACTGGTAAAAAAAAAAAAAAAAAAAAAATTTGGTTGTTTCAAATAAATTTTTATGATGAACCATTCATTACTTCACGTTATGGAATAAATTTCCAAGATATTGATATTTTCATATGAATAGTGATGTAGTAGTAAACCTGAAATTTTCTGATATGATAATCAAGAATCTTTTTGCAAGAATCTAAATTGATATATGAATTAAAAAGCTGAGTAAAGAGTGATTGCCCTCCTTTGCAAACTGATTCTTGAATATATCCGATGCTATATTTGCACGTTTGCAAAAAATGACTGCGTTACGTAAATTATTTTTATGTAATGTTGAAAAACGTTGAAACTTTGCGTCAATTTGCGAATATTCCCTAATTGCCAAGCTTAATTTTTATATTAGTTAAGTCTTATTTTGATTTATCAGTACGAAATACTATTTGAAGCAAATATCCAGTCAAACGTAAGTAGATAGAACAATGAAAGTTTAATCTACAACTTCCAAATTTGTCGTTCAATGGCATTTATGATAAATTATAGAATTGAAGCGAAATTAATAAATATTGAGAGTTTCGTAAAATTTTGAAATACTTAATTCCATTCTGTTATCAATTTTGTCATTTATTTCATTTTTTTTTTTTCATTATTTTTCCTCTCCTTTTCCATTGTTACCGCTGTATGATTGCTTTCAAAAAATATTCATAACTTCTTGGCAGCATTATCAAGATAAAATCTTTAATTAATCCTAACCTAAAATTTGATTTGAATCATTTTTTTTTTTCCTTGGCGAAATTTATCTCTGCCTTTTGAATCGATATGATTCAATTTCAATTTCCCATTATGCCATGGCCACCTCAGTTTCGCTTGTGTTCTTTAGTTGCTATATATAAATTAACAATAATATATTATGCTTAAAGAATTGAAATGATGGTATTTGAATTTTTGTTTTTTAGTCCTAATTTTGCTTCAAACGACCTTTTTGATGAATATTCCTTCTCCTTCTTTTCATATCTAACTATATATCATCATCATATGGTCGTGATATTTTAAAGAGAACGCCAGCTGATCATTCTATCCAATATTGACGAATTTTAAGCAAAATGTTATGCTATGTTTGTTTGTTCATATGAATTGATCATAATTCAATAACTAAAAACAAAAAAAAAATTTTTTTTTTGTTTTTGTTATTAAGTTTTGATGAAATTTTGAGAGTACATTATTAAAACATAAGTATAATCAAATACAATATGATCATAATATTTGTTGGAATGATATTTGTAATAATTTATGAAAAGAAAAAGAATATGACGAAATCAAAAAGAAATTGCAGATGAAAGCAAATGTAAGAAGAAGAAAGCACTGCTATCATGCAATTAATTGTATTATTATAATTAAAGAATAATTCAATGATGTTATTTAACATATATTACTACAAACAGCCATAAAACCCTTTCATTGGTTAATTTTGAAATTATTATTGTCATTTTATATATATA
>JAOVVO010000658.1:0-46000 GCA_028564675.1 Onchocerca lupi | reverse complement strand
TATTTTGAAAAAAAAAAAAAAAAAAAAAAAAAAAAAAAAAAAAAAAAAATGAAAAAACGAACTTAGAGATGAAAGAAGCTTGAAAAGTTGAATGCATCAATTCCATATTTTAGTTTCACTGACTGATATCTTGCATAGAAAGTGTAATTAATGCATAATTAGTCAGGTGTAATCTAAACATATTACAGCATTTACGGAATGTGATTGACCCAACAAGTGATTTTTCTCTTGCATCGACTGATACGGGAAAAATGAAATATCCGCAAATATTTGAAGTAAAAAGATTATTCGAAGATTTGAAAGAATCGAAAAGGACAAGTGGACAAATGGATGGAACACTGGATATGAATGGTATAATTCATATCAAAAGTAGCAGGATATAAATTTTTTGGCATAAAGCTTTAATTTTTCAAATTGATAGATTATCTCTCGAACTTATTTCCCGGAATTTACTCGATGAAAATTTATTCGACAATCTTCCGTCCTAAACTTTTGTTAATATATTTCAAAGTCATAACATAAATCAACTTTTATTAGCTTTCAGGCGATTTACATTCGAGATCAAAACCTGCTCGCATTATTCCGATTGTGCCATTAACAGTTATACCAAAGCAACAATCAAAGTGTGCTGTCCGATCACTTCGAACGAGGACTGAATCAATTTAAAAAATCCTGTGCCTTAGTGTTCAAAATGAATCATGTTTCATCTTGGGAAAATATTTCAATCAGACATAATGGCCAAATCATAGGATAATTTTGCAGTTCAACGTGCCTAAAATTTAGGGCGTCAAAGTAGGTTGCAAAGAATGAATTAGGAAAGAAGTTGTCACAGATTCAGAATTTCAATAAAGTGAACATTAGGCTATCAACAACTCAACTCCCAAAATTTGAAATGGAATTTAAGACTGTTCTTTAGCATTGATGTGATGTTTCCTTTCTCAGAAATTCATTCTAAAGTCCCCTAGGATCGCCAAAAATGTGCAATTATCGCTATTAAGGACAACTTCAATAACGAATTTGCTGACAGAAAGTATCAGCATCAAATTAGCATTTTTCTGAATTGAAATTCAACGCAATGACAAGAATCAACCCATTTCTTACTAATTTCTTCGCTCGAATTTCTATCCCTAAAATCACAGCGTTTCTTGAAAAATGAATTCTAAACATATGTTGCTTCCAAATCTCTCTAAATAGCTATCCTATATATTATTCCATTCTTCCTGAAATGTGATTTATAATTCTCCGGTATTTGTGCCTTAAAGAATATGTGCTGCTTTCAAATGATGTTTATGTAAAATTTTAAAGCAAATTTGTTAGTTCAAAACAACAATATAAGCATACAGAACAAGCATTATGTGAAATTACTTAATCGAAAAGACCAAAACCCATATCATCGTCTGATTCTTCTTTTGCCTCTTCTTTCTTATCTTCTTTCTCTTCTGCAGCTGCTGCCACAGGTGCTGCTGTTGCTGCTGCTGCTGCTGCAGACGGTGCTGCTCCTGCTGTTGCACCACCACCACCACCAACACTTGTACTGATGTTAGTTATCAGTGACTGAAAAAATCACAATACACATAATGAAAATGGAATCTAGAAATTCATAAAAACAAAAACCGGGAATTGAATTCCGAAAAAAAAAAATGATGTAATCTACATCTCCATTTTCTCTGTTTCTTTTATAAAAAGAGAAAAATTTCCGTTGCAAAATAGCTTCCAATACTCCTCTTGAAAATCAAAACGACAGTTACAATTAATAGTAAATTATTATGCATACTTTCACATCAACTCCTTCCAGAGCCTTAGCAAACAATCCTGGCCAGAATGGTTCAACATCAACATGTGCAGCCTTCAAAAGAGTCGAAATTTTGTCACCAGTGATCGCAACCTCATCATCTTGCAAAATAAGTGCCGCATAAACACACGCCAATTCCTGGTTTGCCATTTTTCCTGTTAAGCAAGTGCACGTCGCTACTAAGCCTTAGCTCTATTTGAGAACAATGCACTTTGTCTGAAGTAATGTTTAAAAAACATTAAATCCATTTAAATCGAGAAATTACTTTTTTTTTTATTGAAATCTCAAAAATTTCAAAGAAAAAACCGTAATTGCTCAACCCATGATGACTGAGCCCACTTAACTCGAACATAAAATAGTTTTCATAAATTCGTTTAGTGTATCCTCATTGGCACAAAAAATAGGCAATGAGCCTATTTGTAACAACTACTTTCTTTAGATGAAAATAAGTACGCATATCAAGACTAGCAAATGACAGCAACGAAAAAACTAAAAAAGCTATTTTGAACTGCAATAACAATAATACCAGTAATGTTTTTACAAAAATAGCTGTGGAAATACTGGTATGCGATTCATTTACAAGATCAATATTCCCAAGAATAAATTGTAAACGTTTCAGTTCAAACCTCTCCAGACCTACTTCATTTATCAAACCTAAAGACATGAATCATAATGATATATAAATGTTTATGTCGAATAAACGACCGATTCAGACATCCACTTTCAAATCATAATATTTAATCTCATGGAAACAATAACAAATACAGAGTAAAAAGACATTAAAATTCTCAAGCAACCAATACACAGGCACCGCCTACTGCCTTGATTTTCTTTTCCGCTGAATGTGAAAAATATTTCGCTTTGACTATAACAGGCTGTTTCGGTAGGAGGCCTTTCCCAAGAACTTTGAAATAACCAGCTCGGACGACATCAATTACAGGTGCCTTATCTTTCTTTTCAGCATAAACTTTGCGCAAATTCTCTGACACTAATGACCATAGCTTGTCAATGTTTACTGTCGGGCAATACAGTCGGTTACGTCTCACGTGAAAATTTCGCATACCCACCTAAAAGAATTATTTAATTTATTTCAAATATTCGATAATCTATATTATCTTACGGCAATGCATTTAAATCTTTCATTATAATCCGTCCAACAATTCACTGCATCATAATTATTAAATAATCTTGTTAAAGTAAGATAAAATCAGCTCATTTTTAAACGAAATCGAAAATCATTGCGTTGCTTTAGAAGTCTGAAGATGAATAAAAAACTTAGAGCTCTCTATCTCTTGTATGCAAATAGATCAAACATGTCGTAAGCTATACAATGAATATAGGAGTATGCACATGCCACTATGACAGAAATGCTAATCTATTGTTCTGCTCTCAATTACAGAAATACAAAAGTATTAAAATTAAGCATAAGGCAAAAAAAGATTTGCAAATAAAAAAAAGATAATTTGTTCCTATCTTCCTTTAACTGAAGAGTTAAGTTCTGGAAGAAAAGAAAGGTAAAATTGTATTTTCATGGCAGGCCATGCGATGGTAAAATACTTCATAAAAGTAAGCAATTATGAAACCTTTCCAAAATAACCGGGATGGTATTTATCGAAGTTGATGCGGTGATGGTGTTGTCCGCCAGCATTACCTCTGCCACCTGGATGTTTACGATGTTTTCCGATACGTCCGTGTCCGTGTGATACGTGACCCCTTAGTTTCCTTGTCTTTTTCTTCGATGTGGCCATTCAAAACCTGCAAAAGGAAGATAGATCATCACTGAAATCGATAACAATTCTTTAGAGATGACCTAACTTAAAGCATCATTTTTAACGTATCAGTAGTTTTACTGATGAGCAGAGATGCGAGAGTTACGTACGAATAAAATATAAGGCAATTAGTCTACATCTTATGATGCTAAATCATAACATGTTGAGGACAGAAATCAAACATCCTCAAAATAATGTATCTTAAATGCAAGGCACGCAAAAGTCGCAGCACCACTCAGCCTTTTAACGTCTCACGTAACTTGAACCACACAAGGGTCACGCCATCAGCCGGTACCTAAGGCCGCCGTACGTCAGACATTCCTACCTACATCATCCATCTCATCCAGCATCCCAAAAACCAAACTACTGAAGCATTTCAGACCAAGAATATGAAAATGAAATCCCAGATTACGAGATGATTTTGGATATCCTGGAGTCTTTTCTCATCAAATTGTGGTAAATTAAGACGAATGAATAAGTTTTTGTTAAAATTTTAATTTTTTATGTGTTCTGAATTCCTATTGATAGTATGTAAGATGTTAAGATGTATATGAATACTTATATGAAACATCTCACGGAACCATTTAGTTACATCATAACTAGATTGCCTGATAAAGATTGTTGTCTGGATTTGGTTCGTCAACGTATTAATATGAACAAAATGAATTTTCTACGAGGCCTAATGTATCATTTCTATACGATGGATCAATATATCCTATCTCTGTGTGAAGAAATGACCTTAAATTTATATACTGTTTTGCATAATGAAGAGGAGTCACCGAATTGGATGTTTCTTGTTTTAACTATCAGACGAAGTAGAGTTTACGGGTCATTTGATCGGAATTAATCGAAATGAAAAAATCGTATGCCTCTTTTTGTATTATTATTCTTTTTCATGAAGAATTTTCAGATACTTTGCTTATGCGTATTTCTTAGGACTTTCTCTTTTCTTTTCTTCTGGAGCAATCGTTTTAGCTTGTTTTGTCAAATATGCAGTAATTGAAGTTTTATTTTGACCTTTCTAAGACCACTTCTGAAATCCCCATTTTGATAGTTTAACAGTTTGACATGGAATTCAAGATTATATAGTTTTTCGTGTGGTACCTACATGATTAAGTACTAGACAAAAGTAGCGTTGTTACAGTAAAAAGATAAAGATAGATATGTGACATGTGCACAACAAAATGTTTTTATTTGCCGGGATAGTATTTTTCCGGCTGATTTATTTCCAATATGTTTGTTTAGGATGAGAAAGGAATGTCTGTTTTATTATGTTTCGAGATTTATAGTTATTTATTAATTGTTAGGAGTATCATGAACTGTAATTTTCCGTGTGAATCAAATTATTATTCTTTCTGAATGAATCGAATGTTTCTGAATCCGCTTCATAGCTATTATAACTTCAATTACTGATAATTAATTTTTATTATAGGAAGAAAAAGAAAAAAAGAATGGCAGCAGTGGGAGAGAAATTAATGAAACGTTTGATCCAACTTGGAGCTACGATGGCCATTGGTGCGGGCGTGGTATCGAAAGCACTGTATAACGGTTTGTTTTCATGGCTTATTTTCTCTTCTTTATTGTTTTTCATTAAATAGCTAAATAATGTAATACGGAGTTCTAGCCCTTTTATTGGGACAATAAATAGTCGAGTATTGAGTGCTATGAAATAATCTTGGAGGTAGGTAGCTATTTAAATAATCGAATATCAAGTTTATTGAATAACATACTTTGCTTTAGGTATGAGTATTAGAAACATGTAAATTCATTGCGTAATTGTAAGTTCAGCTATTTCTTGAAGCATAATTTAAAAGATTCATTTATTCAAATTCTTTTTTCTGCTTATAATTAATACTTTGAAATAAATTTTTGAAATATTAGACGGATAAATTTTTAGAGGTCAACCAATTAAAAGAATAGAATTGTTTTATATTGAAGATCATGGAAATGATATTATACATATTTTTCAATAATAAACGCAAATATTTTGAGAATTTAAAAAAAAAGGAAATCATCGAAGCTCCTGTTATTACAGTTGATGGTGGGCAACGAGCTGTAATTTTCGATCGCTTTACTGGGGTAAAGCCAGAAGTTATCGGCGAGGGAACGCATGTGTTAATTCCAGGAATCCAAAATCCAATTATTTTTGATATTCGGTCAACCCCAAGAGTTATCTCCACGATTACAGGAAGTAAAGGTAAGATATTTTCTTTTTTTCTTTTTTCTTTCTATTTCAAAAAGAATAAAATGAACAGTCAGAAGGAATGAATAAATTCTCATTGTTATGTGGAAGTCTCTAATAGTATATAAAATTTTTTTTTAAAAAAATATTACTTCGATGAAAGGGGATTTTTTTTCTTTTTCTATCAATTTTATTTTAGACCTGCAAAATGTGCAAATAACACTGAGAGTTTTGCATCGACCCGAACCGAATAAGTTACCGAATATATATTTAAACATTGGACGAGACTATGCAGAGAGAGTGTTGCCTTCAATTACAAATGAAGTTTTGAAAGCTGTCGTTGTGAGTAGTCACATTTTTAAAACATTTAACCTTATTTTTTCCCAGTATTGCATCTAAAGGTATTGCATTTAACTTGTTCTTCTCGGTAAGACATACATGCTGACCTTGCATTCGTGAATTTCCAACAGGAGTTAAGATATTCCCTTCAAATAAATTTTTTGTTAAATCATTCGTTATGGGTTTGTTTTTGTATGTTGTTATTATTGCATTAGGATTATTTAGAATATTAGAATCTTTACCATAATCTTTTCTTATTATTATCATATTATTTAGCAGAAATATTATTTTTCTTTACCTCTTCCGAAGAAATTTGTTTCCAGAAATTGTTCTATTACCAGAATAGTCGCGTTTAATTTCAGGCGCAATTCGATGCACATGAAATGATCACACAGCGAGAAAGTGTCAGTCATAGAGTTTCTGTTGAATTGTCGGAAAGAGCCAAGCAGTTCGGCATTTTATTAGATGACATTGCTATTGTAAGTCTGATGAAGCTTTTTAATTCACTGTGGAATTCAATTAGAACATTTAACCATGATATGGAAAGACAATGATTAAGCGATGTCAAAGAATGCCGCTATTTGCCCATTCTTATCTATATAATGAACTTTTATATAACAATGTAGGAAATATCAAATACTGTTTCGCAAGAATGGTCAATTCATGACTTCAAATGCGAACTTGTGTTATAGTTCCTAATGCGGATGTAATTTTGCTATCGTATATCATTTGTATAATTAGAAATTTTGAGTTTTTGTTTTTTTATTGTTGTTACTACATCAGCTAAAAGTACTATAGATTAAAGCTTAGTTTTAGATTCCTATATCTTGGAAAGCTTTGCTCTTAGGTTTACTGTCTTAATGATTCTTCGCTCGATACATAAAGATACTCGGACAAAAAAAATTTTGCAGTATTAGCTCATTCTTTTATTGTGGATACAGCAGTAATAGTACAAAGAAATCTGTCATTACAATCAATTGTCACATTAAAATAGATGATCGGATAGTCTTGCAAACGGCACAAGAATTGGTATTTATATAGTTTTCTGTTTTTGGAAATTGCATTTCAGTTTCCTAGCTTTTAAAATTTGTGAAAATTTTTCAGACACATCTATCTTTCGGACGTGAATTTACAGATGCTGTAGAGATGAAACAAGTGGCACAGCAAGAAGCTGAAAAAGCTCGTTATCTTGTCGAAACAGCAGAACAAATGAAAGTTGCAGCTATAACAACTGCAGAAGGTGATGCACAGGCAGCTAAGCTTTTGGCTCAGGTAAGATATATATATAAACGCAGCTTTCGTACATATTCCAGGGATATTACAATATGATGACTGATTTTTTGAGAATCATAGTAACAGTTTGGTTAGTAGTGGTAGAACATAAACCGTTAAATGAACTCTTGTGATTATTTCTGAACAGTGTCATTTACCATTATATTTTAAATAGAATGTAACATTCAATATCAATGAGATTATGCAGGCATTCAAAGAAGCTGGTGATGGTTTAATCGAATTGCGGAAAATTGAAGCTGCAGAAGAAATAGCTGAAAGGATGGCGAAATCTCGAAATGTTGTGTATTTACCGAATAATCAAAATACGTTGTTCAATTTACCAGCAGTGCAATGAAACAAGACTTTCTTTGACTTGAGTGACGTTTATGATTGAATAGTATTGTCGTGCAAATTATTCAAATTTTTATTCTCTTCGGCATTAGTATCTGCTACAGTTTTTATATTTGATTTCATTTTGTTATTATTGTTATGAATTTGTTGTGTTCCTGTTTTACTTAATTTTATAAAATATTTTCGTTTTCGCTCATATTTTTAAAACAGTTAAGACGGTAATTAACTGTTATATATTTTTTTCTTTTTTTTTTAAAAAAGACTTTTTTATGCAATTAATGATTTCAGATCTATTAGACGAATCTTAGCCTGACGTGTGTTGACGCCTTATTTGCGTCCGGAGCAACGCGTAATTTTTTCAGGAAATTTCTGAGAAAAGTTTCTGTGTGTATGGTCAAGTTTCTGTCTATATGATCTATATGATCAGAATTATGATCAAATACCTGAAGACTATGCAGAAATATGCAAAAGATTGTTTTCTGTAATATTTGAAGTTGTTATACTGTTTTAGTTGATTAGAAAGTTCACTTGATCTCTAGTTTCGGATGCGCTGCTGTAAAGTTTTTTGTTAATACATATGTCAAAAATAATAAGAGGAAAAGTACTCTGTGAATACTTTGTTCGATTTCTCAAACCAATATGTCTGAATTCGATATCTGTATTGAGTGGGAAGGAATTTGGAAGTGTATAAATATGGTTATATTATGAATTAATTGCTGATCTGCTTTCAGGAAGGATCATTTTGGGTTGTGAAAGGCCAAAATGCCTTTGTCTTGCCGATTTTATGCAAATCAGTTTCCGGACGTGGAGGATACGGTCATGGTAAATATACGCCAAATTGCTGAGATGGGAGCCTATGTATCGCTACTGGAATATAATAATATAGGTATATCTCTATTTCTAGTATCGGTATTATTTTCTTTCCAGTATTATTAAAGAATTCAGATGTATTCTGAAAACATTTAATGATGTGATAATGCTGTTATGAGTCTTTATTGCCTCTTTATTCTTCTAAATAATATTGAAGTGTTATCGTTAGTTGTTCTGGTATCACTTTGAAGCGTCTGGGACAGTAGCAGTAGTTTCAGAATTTTTTTAAATTATACATTAAGATGTTTATCCATTTCAAATTTTTTAATTAATGAACATCAATATACTACAGAAGGTATGATACTGCTATCAGAGCTTTCACGGCGTCGTATTCGTTCAGTAAATAAATTAATCCGAGTTGGTCGAAACGAATGTGTTGTTGTTATACGTGTTGATAAGGAGAAAGGTTATATTGATTTATCGAAGAGGCGAGTTTATTCGAAGGACTCGATACAATGTGAGGAGCGGTTTGCAAAGGCGAAAGCTGTCAATAGGTAATTGATCTATTTGATGAAATTATTGTTTAGTTCTACTTTGTACTCAGAGTTCATCAAAAGAAAAGCTAAAATATTCACTATAAATGAATTATCTCATAAAAACAACGGTAAATAAAAGTAATTTTGTTTGCCTCTCGGAGGATGAATAATTTATTTTGTTCCCTCATTATTACCTGTCCCTCAGCAATTTTTCGATATTATTAAGACATCAGCATACGTTAATCTATGATATTATATCGATTTGTTCTGTTTATTCGTTGGTTCCGAAAATTAATAATTTAATACGGTCTTTTTCCTCCTTACGATATTATCGAATGACTGATGTCGTTAACTTTTCGAAGTTATTAAAAATTGAATGAGAAAATGTAATAATTGTATCAGTTTGCTTTTCCTTTAGGGTCGAATTTTTACTTGTGTAAGTTGAGAATATTTGTAAATTTAACAATTTTCTGTAGTATTCTTCGACATGTGGCCGATCAGTTGGGTTATGATTCCGAAGAGCAGCTAGAAGAACTATATGATAAAACAGCGTGGTATTTCGACAGAAAACTAAAAAGAAAAGGAGCAGCATTTGATATTTTTAAGAAAGCTATCAGTGATCCAACTGCCTTGGATGAATGCGACATAACATCGGATGTTCGAGAGAAACTTCTGATAGATATTAAGTAAATTATTTAAGCTTTTTTAATTTTATGTGTATATGGATTTTCTAATATGAATATGTGAGCTTTTTTTTTTCTCAATAGAAGTTACAAAAAAGGAAAATAAAAAAGTACGCAAAGACCCAACGATTTATAATCATTGAAAAAATCAAACTATTACGAATTTCTTTTTAAGGAGTTATATTTAATTTAATCGAACTACGGTCAAGGTTGTATTGATGAACTAATCAGAAGAAAATTTTCTGGCGTTTCAGAAAAAGACTAACTCCACAGGCCGTAAAGATTCGAGCCGATATTGAAGTTTCGTGTTTTGCATATGATGGTATAGATGCTGTGAAAAATGCCTTGATCAAAGGACAAAAATGCTCAACTCCGGAAATGCCAATCAAGGTGATTTGAATAGTAATTAATCTATGCTTCATCCCAAGATTCAGAAAATATGTTTGCAAATTTTTTTGCACATATTTTCTAAACTAATTAGGTAAAAAAGGGTTGGGATAGCACTGAAATTCATAATTAGGAGATTTTCATATATAGATTTTTTCTTCAGATTATTAGATCGATTGACAAGACATTCTTCCTCACTGTATTTGTTAAGTATTATTTTATTATAGATCAATCTTATAGCAGCACCACTTTTTGTTGTTACGACACAAACATTAGAAAAAAGTGAAGGTTTGGAAGCAATAAATAAAGCTCTTGATTTAATCAGAAAAACTATCGAGTCCTATCAAGGAACCTTCAAAACTATTATGGCTGTAAGTTGGTTTTAAATTCCGAGTTTATTTGGTTTTGATAGAAAGTCATTGATTCAAATAAGACTTAATTGTTTAGAGATATTTTAATGAGCTTTGTAAAAATCTGCGTCACTAGTTCATAAAAAATTAATATGTATTGACTAATATGTTGGAATCCATTAACTTATCAACTTGTAAGACTGTAAGCTATAGCATACTGAGTGAGAATCTGTTGTGATGTTCTGAAATGCAACACTATCGTATTAGATTGCAGTCATTTTTATAAGGATTCCGCCGCAGCAATACATTTTCCAGTTTGATTAAATTCTTGAAATTTCAGCCGAAAGTAGTGACAGATTTGGATGAGGAAGAAATCAGGAAGCGAATGGAATTGATGGAAACTCTTGTTGAAGAATTAAGTGGTGAAGAGGGTAGCGATGATGATGGTTTGGTAGCACCAAAGGAATTAGATCAGCAAGCAGATGCTGAGGAGGCAACTCGAAGGGATAAAAGTGATAATGATTCTGACGAACTTGACGAATGATTTAAAGATTTGCCATGATCGTGAACTAGCAAAGAATATGTAAATCTATAGAGGGATAAGAAAAGAGATTATGGGAAGATTTCTGGGACTTTGTTTTTTTAATAAACATTTTTGGTAGATTTTAAAAAGATGCGGTACAGTGAACTTGTGTAAAGATTTTGTTCTGAAACTTTTCTGATATTTTTCTTTCCACTAACTTTTCATATATCAGAAAAAATCTTCCGTTTTCGCAGTTTTATTTCCGCAGTTAAGTTGCAATTAGTATTTTTGTTGTGATAAACCATACAGATTCCGAAAACATCTCGTTGTTAACATTTATACTTTTTCTTATCGCTGAGTTTGTTCGTTGTTTCAGATTTTTTTTGTGGTCAAGTAGTCATCTATATAAAAAAGAAAAGAAAAAAAACTTTGAAAAGGATGAATGGTTTATATCTTTATGTTTGCATACGAAAATTTGTTTACGATTGCATATGCAAAAAAAATATGAAAGACTGGTTAAGATAACGAAGGTTTTAACTTTTGGACCGAGAAGAAAAGAGTTTCATGTATGTTGTCGGAATAAATATCATATATTCTGTTTTCTTCTGATTTGAAAAAAGTCATTGAAGTTTCTAATTTGTATTCATCTTTTTTTCTTTTTTCCCATAAAATGACATTATTGGTTAGATCAAATATAATTATGAATCCGGATAAGCATTTTAGAGTTAAAATTTGTTTTATATTTTTATTATTTTTAAAAGTTTCAAGTGCAGATTGTTGGAAAATCGTTGTGAATTATTGTAAGTAGTCGTGAATGAGCAGTGAAATAAGTAGTAACGAGAAAGGAAAAGATTCGAAGGTGATTGGGATTTGCTGGAATTTATCATAGGATAATTGGTGATATGGTGTGTATTGATAACATTGTATATAATGAAGAATTGTGGTAGCAATGGTGAAAGTAGCAAAAGTACAATGAATGGAGCAAGGTGTAACAGGATGACAGGAGAAATTGTTCCGCCTATGATTTATCACTAAATTTACCTGATAAGAAAAGATAGGTTACAAAATGTCCTAGGAACAAGTTCTAGTGTTTAATGCTCACACACACATACACACACACACACACACACACACACACAACATACACATTTCCATTGAAAAATTCAGTGGCATATTTTCATTTCTCCAACAGAGCAAACTGTTGACAACTGTTTTATATTTAAATGAATAGAAAAAATATGGGAAATTGTTTAGGTAAATTAAGAATAATGTCTTGTTTTGAAAAAGTTATCATTAGAAAGTGAAGTAAAAAAAAAAATAGTTTCCGTTTAAATTTCACCAAGAAAAAAAAAAAAGTAGTAATGGCAAAAGAAATAAATCATTCTGTATACGTTAATTTTACAATAATTTTCTTTTTCTATTTGATATTTCCCAAGAAATATTTCTTTTTTTTTTTTTTTATCCTAGAAAATATCATTTTTTTTTGGAGGGGGGGTAGCATTTATTTTGCAGCAGCAGAAAAAAACGAAAAAATTACTGAACAGTTTTTTTTTTTCGGGAAAAAATGTTCCCTAACTTTTTTTAAATTTAATTAGTTTTTTGAATTATATATATATATATATATCAATTACAGGAATCCTCATCATATATTGATATATGTATAATAACCTTTCCGGTGAATACTTTCGATCTAATTTTAAAATTATATCAATTGTTCAAATTGAAATTACTCTCAAAATTAATTGACTATATGAATGATATTTATCTGAAAGTGGCATCGCAATTAATTGAAACGTTTCGTGTAAACTGATAAGAGCAATTTCAAATAGCCATTTCTTATATGAAAGGATGCCAAGAATCAATAATTATTTCCTAATTCAATAAGTAGATAAAATTACTTGAGCTTGAATTGTTAGTATTATAACTTTCTTCCGGGAAATTGATAGATGCTTAATTATCTTCAATATCACTAGTTAATTTGGTATTAACCCTATGATATTTGTTAGCGAGATGGTTTCGAAAGATGATGAATAAATATTCTAAAAACTGGAAAAAGAAGTATTCAAAAATTCTTTGCATCTGCACAAATAGGCATTTTCAAAATGATACAATAATATTAATGTTTGCAAATTTTATAAAACAAATTCCTTATATCTAAATATTGATTCATTAAATTTCGATAAATAATTTGAAGATATGCTATTGAATCAGATTTAAATTTTTTGCATGAATTAATATTTAGATATATGCACTAGATGTGGATTATAATAGAACTGCAATAAAATTTTAACTTCAGAATGAATGACAACAATCTAATGAATCTGGAATTCAAAACATGACCTCCTTGCTTTGTTTTCGATAGATATCAATCATCAGTCTGTGATTTGATCTCTAAAATAATTAGGATATCACGACAGTAAAAGGGCAAAATGTCAGCGAGATTATTTGTTGATATTTCATATTTTTTTTTTTTTTTTTTTTTTTTTTTGAAATTCCGTGAAAAAGAAAAAGGAAAAGAAATTTGTGAATTGTTAAATTTAACGATATAGCAGAAATTAGGGCAAACAGAAAACGTTTATCATTGTATTGAAGGAAGTATAGTCGTTCATGATAATAATAGTGATAATGATAATAGTTTGCATTGATGCAAGGATGATTAATAGTTACCTGAATGAGTGTCAAAGAAACATATAAAATTTCATTAATGTCTAACTTTCTTTTTTTCCCTTTTTTAAAAAATATTAATAATAATTGGAAAATGAATTAATAAATAAATACTGATAATTTCTGTTTGCTAATTTTAAAACGAAATTAGCACACTTACCCAAAAAAATATTAATTATTTCACATAATCTAAATCTATTAGTAATCATTACAACTAACCGTTTATTTATTAAATAAAACAATGGCATATATTTTCCTATACTTAAATGTCTATTAACTTTCCTGTAATATAATTCCAATCATTTTATACAATTTCCGTTATTCAGATATTAAAAGGTTGCAACAAAGTACAATATTCATTCATTCATGATACAACTGTACATGAAAAATGATTATTTGAAATACAAAACAATCAGTTTATTTTTTTCATCTTTTATTTATTTAATTATTATTGGTCAATTAAATATCAATACAAATCGTTTCATTGGATGATAATAATATTATGGCAAATAAATTAATATTAATTATGAGAAATGACTTATCATTTTTTCCTGGCAAATAATTATTGGTTTGAAATTTCATAATAAGTATTTAACAATTTTTCTTAATTTTCATCAGGAAAAAAAGCTCCTATGATTTCATAACATTAATTTAATGATGAAATGATACGAATTCAATTTATTCATTTTATTTCTATCCCTGCCAATCTTTCCATCTTTTCATCAACATATTTATCAGATAAGTAGATAAAATATTGAAAATATTCGAGAATTTTTCCCAAAATATTCTCTTCGTCACTTATATTGCTACTGAAATTTCGTAATTGCTTTTGAAATTAAATTTGATTTAAAATTTTTAATGAAGAAAAAAATTTGTTACAAATAAAATTTTTTCAGTAATATGGAAGTTTTCAAGAATGGTCTACCTGCTAATCTAGAATATTATAGATCAGTAAAAAGATCTTCTTGAAATATTGGAGCATATAATACATGTTATTATTTCATAAATTTAACGTGTTTGACTTTGACAAGGTAGAATCTGATTTAACAAGGTGAGACAAATACACAAAGGATAATGATTTCAACAAACGAATTTCTGGATATTATATTGCCATTTAGCTTATTTGCGATATTTGATTTTCCATTTCGAATTGGATCATAATTTCATGTTTGCTATAAGTATCTTTCGAGATATCTTGGAATTTCCAAATGAAACTTCAACAATGCAGTAATATATTGCCTTTTTTTTAAAATATTCACTTATTGGAAAAATTTTTATTTCAAGTAATTTATATGAATTACTGCGAAGAATACATTTATTTTTCAAATTAAATTTCGATATGCTGCAATTTGCTCAACTAATTTCATTAAAAACACTATTCATTTGCAATTCACTGAAAAAAAAAAGAATTTAATCAGAAATGTTATTTAATCTGTTCTGCTTTTTTTTTTTTTTTCAATTTAATAAATTCTGAAATTTTACAATAATTTAGAAAATTTGTACAATAAAATAATGTATAAAAATTTTTGCAATCATTCTTTTTTTATGTCATCATATATATGATTAATAATCAAATATTTTTTGGCTCTTTTGCTTTATTTTCTTTTCCTAAAAAGCGAAAACATTAAGCGAAACTGTTTACATTTTAGCTAAATATGAATAAAAATAAATTTACTCATGTAAAGAACTGTTTGTTCAAAGGAATTTAAATTTTTCTTTATTAGTAAAGAAATTTAATTGCATTCCATTCCGTATTTTTTTTTTCTTTTTTTTGATGGAATTTAATTATATTTATCGATACGATCATATTATAATTTATAGAAATTGCATAAAGAAAAGAAGGAAGCGAAAAATTAAAATTCAATATTATTTATGCAACGACATAATTGGTCAGCTAGATGCATAACAACTGATTGATTAATCAATTATTTCCAATTTAAGGATTTGAAAAAAATCAAGAAAGGAGAAATCTTATTATTATCTTATCATGTTCTTCCTTTTTCCTGATTTTTTTCTGTTCTTCTTCTTCTTTGATAAATATTAATGAATAAAAATAAAAATCTCTCTTCGTTTCATCCGAAATAAAATGTTCGCTAATTAATCAGATGCTTGGAAAAAAATAAGACATCTTTTGAAATTTTATATCAAAGGATGAGGAAAAAGTTTTTGAAACTTTACCTTCTGCAATGTTTCATCATTCAAAATTTTAAACCTCAATTTTGCTACCGTTAGCTTATTCTTTCTTTTACTGTTCATTCTTTTCGCTCCTCATTCTATTCTAATTAATGATTAAAAGTGGTAAGTTTTGCGATTTTGTTATTCTTATAAACTAAAAATTATCTGCTATAAAATCATATAAATTTAATGATAGTTTGCAATACAACTACCAACGAATGATAGATTTTTGAAATAAATATTGAAATTATCATTTATTGATGCTCAATCATTTGTAAAAATTTAATCATTGTTCATTGATTTCCAAACATGATGATTAATTATAGCTTTTAATTGGAACTAAACAGAGATAAGAGGAATATTTACCTATTGCTATCCATCTTTTTGCATTCATTTATTTTTGAGTCAAATTTTTTATAATCTCATTATGCAAAAGAAAGAAATTATGGAAGAAAAAAAACTATGAATCATTTGTGCAATAATTATTATTTTGCAAATTTAGGTTAAAACAGAACATATCGAAGTTTTTCAAATTATTCTAAATAATTCAAAAGAAATTTTTTATGATAAAGCTAATTATATAATTTTAACGGTTTAATCTTTTGATATAAAGTACAATTATGGAAATAACAAATTACATATTTGTTGTAAAAAAAAAATTATTACGATTTAAAAAAAAAAACAGAGTAGATGTTTTTGGAATTTTTATTTTATTTAGAGTTTTTATTTTTTTTTCCTTTGTGTTAATCAGTATTTCTAAACATTTAAAACTCTTCGATTTAATTTTGCACAACTATCAAAACAATAGATTATTGATGAATGAATTATAATTAAAAAAAAAAAAAAAAAAAAAAAGAATCTGTTGAAGAAAATATACGAGCAGTTATTGCTGAAATTTTCAGTTTATTAAAAAATTTTGATTGCATATATTCATAAATTTCTTACATTCCTAAAAAGTTTAATATTCTAATAAAAAGCAATTTTAATATTCATATGCGAAAGATAATAAAATTAAAATTATTAGAAAAATACCTACATCAAACCATCATGATGCCTAATATACTAAAACAAAAAAAGGGATGACAAAAAAAAAATTCTTTTCCGGAATGTTTGTTAGTGAAAATCTGTCATCGTCAAGCTAATCTTGTTATAAAATTCCGATACCTCAACTAATCTAATTTAATCTGGATAAGAACAAGAAAAAAAAGCTCCATAACTTAACTGAAATAAGAAAAGAAGTAAACAATTCTCTTCCAGAATGTTTGCGATTGAAAATTTATTATCTCTGATTACTTCTGCGATAAAATTCGGGAATTTCAGTTAATCTGAAAAAAAAAAAAAAAAAATTTCCGTAAATATGCTTTTATGAAACGTATTTTATCATGAACTAAAATTATACGATAACTTATGATTCATCAAAAATCATAAGTCAAAAGTTAGGTATAGAATAATTATACTATGAATAATTATCATAGTATATTTATTCTATAGGCAGCTTTTCCGAGAACTTCACAGCAATACTTAAACTTTGAATAATGAAATGACCAATTATTAAATAATTCCAGGTATCATAATGAGAAATGATATTTAAATCACAAAAGAATATTTCTGAAAAACTTTCCTATTTAAAAGGTTCATCTCTTCTTGAAATATACAATTAAAGAGTTACATATCTAATGGTGCAAATCTTTTATGCATGAAATTTGCAATTATTGAAAAGTCATGAAATCGAATAGCTTCATATCTAATCGACATGATAGAATTGAAAAAAATTGCTAGAACTGTACTGTGCATAAAATTTTTGGAAAATCGTAAGTAAGGAAATTTGCTCCGGTTATTTCGAATATTTCCAAAAATTCGAATTTTTTTTTTTTTTTTAATTAGAATGTTAAAAATTTGCTTCAATTTTGCACTCTAGCTAATATGAATGTATTGGATGTGTATGGAAACTTCAAAATAATCAGATAAATTGTAAGACAAGATAACTTTTTCAAAATTGTAGGCATAATTTCTGTCTATAAGTTTCGATATAAAGTTAAAACTTCTAGTAGCATATTGTCATAACATTCATGAAAATATCATACTATTTTAAATAAATTATCGATATAATTTCGAACTATTATTTCATTCATATTTTGCGAATTTGAATAAATTACTGAGAAGTATTAAAAAATATCTTAGGAAAAAAAAGAAAAAGTCAAAGAATCGAACACCTGGATACTTTTTTATTGCGGTAATTTAGAATATTGACGTAACAATGATAGTAGCAGTAGCAGTGATGATATTAGATATGATAACTTTAGCCATCTTTATTGTCAATTTGAATTATCACTGCATTCATTGTTAAGATTGATTTTTACAAGGGCGGGACAGTAGCAAATTCACCACAGGTTATGCCTTAGGGTATTCCAGATTTCACAATTGTTATGAGAGTGAAGAGGGTGTGGACATCTTAGATGAGAATTTTTTAGTAATAGAGTGATTTGAATCGCTATCTTACGACCTGAATTGTTGTTGTTTGTTTGTTTGTTTGTTTGTTTGTTGCCGTTACCTGGAAGAGCATAAAGTGACAAGAACATTGGATTATGATGACAAGTGATTACGTTATCAGCCATAGTGCTAGTGGTACTCAATTGGCACTGCAGTTGATGATAGAATTCATCGTTATACTTGGGTCTACTCAAGCCTGTATGAGTGGACATTGCTGTCCATCATCATCGGCACCAAAATGTCGCCCGAAAGTACCGCAATGTCCTGCTTCATATCCAAGGTTTGCACCTAATTTTATCATATTTTTCACTTAATGCTGCAAATTTTTGATTATTCATAATAATGGATTAAAAGTAAATCATATGCAAAAGTATGAGACATAATTCACGTGAAATTTACGATATCCAAAAAAATCATCATCAAACTGAAAAATTCAGAAAACTGTTAATTAAAATTTACTTTAGCTGTCATTTATTATTCAATCAATGAAATATATTTGAACATTAATAAATGCATAAAGTGTTTCAGATAGCGATGTGATTAATAGATTTATTCTGATAAATTAAAATTTTAAGAAAATTTTGAACAAATTTTAAATTTTGAACTAATTTTTTTTCGATTTTTTTCAGAATTTCACTTTATTTAAAACTTATTTAATTTCTAACCTTCGGATATTAAATCAAGCATATCAAAAATGTCTAATATTTTCGCGATTTTTAATTGAAAAAATATTATTGTCCTTTCAATAGAAAACTATTTTAACACATTTAACAACAAATTTAATTGCAAGCATTGTAACTAATTATTATATGGAATTGTGTTATTTCTGTTTGAAATATTAAAAAAGTGCTATTCATTTTCTGAATGAATTATTCATTGTAATTTCATTTTGTTAAACGATTATCCTTCTTATTTCATTTTCAAGCAATTATAATGCAACATTTATATTCAAAATAAAAATTTTTAAAAAAAAAGAGTTTAATTATGATATCCATCCATCATCATGCGATGAATTATTCAATTTTATGAGAATAACAATAAATGATATACATGATATATTAAGTTCAATTTTACTAATTTAAATATTTAAAAGTTCTTTTCAAATTCTTCCATTAGAATTGTCAAATTTGATAGTGATAAAATATATTGATGCAAGAAGAAAAAGAACGAATGAAATGCAAAAGATATGAATATCAATTTCATTTTCATTCTATGTAATTATTTTTTTGGTTCACATATTTTACTATCAATTTTTATCAAATTTGACAACTTTTCTTTTTTGCTTAATTAACTCCAATGTCAATAATGTCGAATATTTTCAAATGATGTATACATTGATCATTGAATTTGTTTCTAAAAATTTCATTGTTTCAATTTCATCCCAAATTGAATCAATAAGCTAAGTAAATTCAAGCGAAATAATTTGACAATTGATAATTAATTTCTGGAGGATTACGTACGTGTATAGATAATACTGATGACAAATGCTTATTCCAAAGTAATCAGATGATTTTGGTAATAAAATATGGAATCAAGAAATTGATAAAGCATTGCTTAAAACAGCGCCAAATGTAACTATCGTTAATTATCGTTTGATTAATACATTATTTATCTTCTTCATTTAACAGGAAGTACTTATATCTTTTCTTCTAAAAATAATGAATCACCTACCTTTATCATAAAATATATCATTTTATCATTCCTCTTATATAAGTATCTTATACAATTATTATATTGCATTAATCGTAATAAGAATTGACTAAATGAGCTATTTCTAACGGAAAGCATCTGATTTTTGGCAATAAATAGCATCTTATTTTCATTGATTTCGCGTTTTTTTCGTCTTTTCATTTTACGTTTTTGTGGAGGATGTTTAGAGATTACAATGATGGGAAAAAAAACGGAAAAATTTATTTCCTTGAATTGAACGTCTTAATTAGGCTATGAATAACTAATTATATCATCATTTCGATAAACGGATTATAATTTATCATCAAAAGAAAAAAAGAAAATCTAAACTAGACTCCAAATTAGATCTTCCATATATCATGATGGAATGGATGTTCACTCTGGATTCCCATTTTCCATACACCATCAATTTTCTAACTCGTTTTTTTCCTTGTATCAATGATGATTTATCTATTAATGTGGAATTTATTTGCAGTGAAGTATTCTCTGTCAAATTTCATTCGAATTCTTCACATTCTTTTTAAATTGTTTTTCAAATTTAAATCCTTGAATTGAACTTCTTAATTAGGTTATGAATAAGTAAGTAAATTAGATGAACAAATCATAATTTGCCGTTAAAAGAGAATAAAGTTGTGAAACTTTATCATATTAGTATTTGATAAAGTTTTACAAATTTATTCATTTAATTTTACATTTAATTTTCCTGTCATTTTATCCTCAACTCATTGACTGCTTTCTCATTTTAATCATATCGAAAATATTACATAATATCAAGACATTTGTGTGAAAAAAAAAAGAAAAAGAAAAAATAAGTTAACGTCCTCTGGATTTTATCGCTCATTCTATTTCCCCGGATTCCTCCCCCGCTGTTAATTATTTCTCCCTGTTCATTCCCTGCTCAACTATTAACCCCCTATTAATCGTATCTCTTCTTCTTCTCCATCCACTCATTCATCATTTTCATTGCTCGAAAATTGTTGAAAAGTGTTAAATTTTCAATGTTAGATCAACTGACTGTTGATTGATTTTCTCTTTACATTTTTCTCCTTTCAATTTCTCTCTCCTTCCCCTCGTTTTTTTTATCCCTTTCTCTCTTTTCCTTTTTTTTTTCGTTTAATTTACCCATCTTTTTTAAGTATTTAGGTTGGAATGAATGCTATTAAAAAAAAACGATCAAAACTTTCCTTTACCAAATTCTTATCCCATCTTATCCTAAATTCTAAATTCCTATCAAATATTTTACAAAATTGATTGAATTTGACAAACACTTTTTTATGACAAACATAATTAATCACTTTAATTGCTAAAATCGAAATTGTAGTTTTACGGATAAATTTTGCAAATAACATGGGTTAAATATATTTTCGTAATAAACTATTCAGCTATTATTTCTTAGATTTTAGTATTAGCCATTCATTTCGCCAATTTTCAAATATTTTTGGTCGATTTTCTTAGATTTTATTAAAAAGAAAAGAAAGACTGAGAGATTGAGAAAAAAATTTAATTGTAGAGGTTAAAGGAAAAGAATTAAATCCTTTATGATCTTTTGGAAATTTTCGATTAAAGCAGAAAAGAAATTCCGATCAATTAAAGCAGAAAAGAAATTCCGATCAATCTTCCGATCAATTAATCATAAATTATTCAAGCAACAATATGAAAAATTTGTATCTTTCTCATAAAAATTACTACAAAAAAAATCTAAAAAATTGAATGATCATACCGTTAATCACAATGTATCAAAAAACAAAGAAATGAATGATATGAGTTTAACACGAAATAAATTGATTGTAATTTCGAATTTAAATCTCATTTATTAAATTTAATCGGATGAAATAAAACAGGAAGAATTTTAAATTCGAAATTTTTTTAGACTAATTATTTGCACTAATTAATACACTTATTTTTCTGACAAATTTTGATAAAAATTTGCAATTTGCAATCAATTAGTTACAAAATTCGTAATTATTTTAAGAAAATAATTTGCAATTCAAATTCTTTTCTTTTTTCCTTACTAAAATAATTTCCGTTTCATTTTATTTATTCAGAGAAAGTTTAATGATTACTACGACATATTTGCATATTTAAAATTTTTGTCAATTCATTTCTTTCATCGAATTTAATAAAATTCTTTGCTTGACATCAATTGTAATTGAAATGGGTTATCTTTATTCTAACAATGCAATTCTTATGGAAAAATTAATGGTACAACAAGCAATATTTATAATTTTCGGATGAAATGATCAAATTAACAATTTTGTTATTTCTACTGATAATTCTACTTGATTAATTACAAATTGGAATTTCTATTTGTTTAAATATCTCGTTATTTGTTATTTCTTGCAGTTCTCTTTCTTTTTTAACGTAAATATCTAATTAACTTTTTAACGTCTATACTCTCATCATGAAATCATTAAAGCAAATAGTTCGATAACATTTGCATCATAAGCTTTTCGAAAGAATCATTTTTATCTTTTATTTAGGTCAGAAATATTGCGCCAATTGGTCATCGAATAGCGTTTTGTTTTTGTTTTCGTCATATAATTCTTCATCTTCTATTTAGCGCATTGTAAACTTCATTTTACGTTTCAGAATGTGTCGCGTATAAGTTAGGAAGTTTCTCAATTTTTTCCTTTTTTTTTTTTTGTACCTGAAGAAATGAGGATAGCATTCAAGAAAGAAGTATCTTTGATAACTGAAAAAAGAGATATTGAAATTGAAATTAAATTTTGTTATTTAGTTGTATAATCCAATATTTAAGAAAGAAATAGTATGATGAATGCTGAAATAGAAGTATTGAATATAATCAGATTATAGCTGTTAATTGTAAAGTATTTCATAATTATAAGATTATTAGTAAAAAGTTAGTTAATTAAGTAATTGTAATAAAATTTTTTGACTATATTATTATAATTTTCATATTTATCGTTCTAAATTAGTGTGCTATATTTATTTAATTATTGTTTTTGATTATTTTGAAAATTTAATTTTCGATTTGCTTATTTTTACAACTTCTTCAAATTTTGTTCGTATAATTTTTTTTTTTTAAATTATCACTTTAAGAAAATTCTTTTTTTTTTTTTTGAAAATTAAAAAAGAGAATTTAAACAAGGAAGAATTCCAAATTACTGGACTATTTTGACAGTGATCAATGATCATGATCATTATCAGGGTCTTTTTCTAGATTGGAACAATTCTTCGTGATCTTCTTAGAAAAACTTCATCATTTTTTGCTTGAAGCTTAAATTATCACATTTTATAATCTTCCAGTCATTTCATAAGTTTTTTCAAAAAAACAAAACGAAAAGATCTGTCAATAAGGATGCGTATTTTTGTGCAGAAATAAGCCATCCAGATGGATTTTTGATATTTATGGAAAGTTTCTCGACTATAAAATGATAACAAAGAGATTCTTACACTATCATAATTTTATAAATGGCCTATTTGTAAGAACGTTTAATGCACGATTAACTTCTAGCTTGCGTATTTTGCATATTTGCGAACAATATATATATATTACTTATCATTAAATACAACAAGCTAAAGTTGTTCTGTAATGGTAATCATTTGTTATTCCGTTTTCATTTAAATATCTGCTTCGGGGGACGTAATGTTCTAGGGCAATCATTGCATAACAAAATTTTGAAGTTCCGCTAAATTTATAGAAGTAAAAATCTTCACTGCATAATAATTTGACTCAGTCGAAGTTATTCAATTTTTCCGTTTTTTTTTTTTCTTTTTTTTTTTTTTTTTCAGAAAATTAATAGAAAAGAAAACAATAGATGTTTTTAGTTACTTTTTTACATGTTTTTTTTTTGCATTCAGAACAACAATTAATTAGTTTAAATATATTTTTGAATTAATGAATTATAATAAGTCTCAAATTTTTGAAACTTCAAATTTTGTCCAACTTCTCTACTGATTTCAAAACAAAAGTATACACAATATACTTTGAAATTTTATTACTTCTAATAGTTACACTAATAATTAATTAATTCAAAGACTATGTATTGTTTATAATTAATTTTAATTATTTCATTTATGATTCATTTTAACTTTAAATATCCATAAATTAAATTTTCCTGCAATCGCAAATCTTGCTGTTTCAGTTATTATCCGCAATTCGGCTACATGACACAGCAATCACCACAAATATTTGCTGAAACAGGTTATCATCAACCTTATGTCAGTAGCGGAAGCGCACCTTTTTATGGTACTTTAATTTTCCTCTTTTTTAAATTTTCTTTTCCTAAAATAGTTCAAAAAAATTTAAGCGAAGTAAAAAGAATGAGAAATCATTCTGATGAGAGTTTAAGTATAATTTGTTTAAAATTTCATCAATTATTCAACTATTCATTTGAGATATATATTAAAATATATTATTTATTGAAATGTTTGAAAAGATGAATGATTTATTTAAACTGAAAATAAGAAGAACAAGAAGGATGAATTTCTTTTTGAATTTAACACTTGTGATAAATTAGATCTTGATGAAGACAATATTTGATAACTAAAATTATAAACATGTGAAATATAAATTAATAAATTTTCGTAAAAAATGCATTGCATATTATGGTACTTAATTATAGTAATAGCAATACATTCGAAATGATGTTGATAATGAGAAAAAATTTACGAATTATTTCTACTTTTGATACATTAAATGAATTATTTGTGATGACTGCAAATGAATGTTTCAATTTTGTTCGAATCGAAGAAAAGTGTAACGATGAAAACAAAAAATAAAATATGATAAATCTTCCTTTAAGATTAACATTCATTTTTTTTTTTGTTTAATTAAGATTATTAGAGCCATTGTTTGTAATCGTTTTTCTTCGTAGAATTTTACAAAAGAATAAATCATTTCAATGATTACAAAAATGTCTCTTTGAAAGTTTTGTCGAAATGAAAGAAAATTTTCGTTGATGAATTTCCGGGAAAAAATATTTAAAAATTCAAAATTTTAGAAAAATTATGCATCATAATTTCGACGGTGATAATAATAACAATAATTGAAAAAACTAATGCTAAATTGAAAAATTGCATTTACAAAACATAGTTTTGATGAAATTAGTATTTAAGAGTAGCATTTTAAATTGAGAATTGTTTAAATGAAAATTTTATGCATTTTGGATTTTCTTTTTTATGAAATGAATGAAAATTTTTAGTAGCTTAATAATGGCATTTAATATATGCTTGATAGATTTAATTGGTCAAAACTTTAAAAAAACGAATTTTCAAAGATTAGTAAGAAAAAGCAAACAAAAGGAGTAAAATAAAAATTAAAATAGAAAAAAAATTATATAAAATAAAGTAAAATAAAAAGAATTATATAAAGTTATATAAATTAATGTTTCTCACATTTGAAATACAAAATATAAAGTTCTGAGTCCTTCTTTGATTTTAAAAATTAATTGTTTCTTGAAATGAATAAAATTTCAATTCTGAAATGGTTTTAGAAACTAGCGGATTATATCAATCTCCTCAAATTAACCCAGTTAGTGGTGACACTTTCTATTCAGGTAATTTATGATTGATAATTTTTCGTTATTACCGAATATCAAATGTTTATGATTTCTGTTAAAAATTATAGTTTCCATTAATTTCAAATTTTTAATAAAAGTTTTTTTCGGTGAGAATTTTAAAAATTTTTTGGTTTTTTCTTTCCAATTTTTTAATAGCAAAAATTTTATATGTCAGCAGTGTTATATGATAATTTCAGATGGAAATAGAGGAGTAAATACTGGATTCTATGGTGAAAGAAGTGACATTATTAGTCTTACACCTCCTCCGGCAAATATTCCTCAAATACCACAAGAACCAAAACCACAATTGAGTCAATCCATTGACGATCGTGAAATAACACAAACCGAAATGAAACTGGTGCCTGTTATTGCTTCGGTTAAAGATGCCACTGAAGTATCACCAGGTAAGCTTGTTGAACTATGAATTGTTTTAATGAACAGTTTTAGAAGAGATTGTGAAATTCAGAATTTTGGTTAGAAATCAGAAATTATGAAACTCAAAATTCACGATTATCATTATTGCTTTTTTTAAAATTCATTTTTTAGCCAAAAAAAAAAAAAAAAAATAAATAAATTTAAACTTCTTTTACTTGTGGAATATTCTAGAAATACACGTAAGTGTTCTGATAGTCGGATCCTTTTTTCCCTCAAAAATTCGGGAGTTCTAGTTCCGGTTATCAGACTTATGGAATATTAGAATGCGGACTAATAATTTGAATAAATATGGATAAAGCAAAATAGATTTAATGCAGCCATTATCAAAAAAATTTTTTTTTCTTCCGAAATTTTTATGAAGTGAATTTTTTAATCAGAGCAATATTAGCTATAATTGATTTTCTTGCATATTTGCAAATTTTAAAAAATTAAAATAAGCTTTTATTTGACGCTTTTGAATTTCATTGAAACATAGATTGCTCAAATTCATTATTTCCAAACAGTTCAATTTTTTTAGTTCGACTCATAACCATTTCAAATATTTGATTTTTGGATAATATGTATATTTGAAGATTATCAAGTCTAAGATAAATCAAAAATTAGTAAAATGCTTGTGAAATAATGCTAGAATTTTCTTTAATACAGTATATAATACTATTAAATAGCAAATTTTGAGTATTTATTCGATTGTAAATATTTAAATATTTGATATTTTTACGTTTCGAAACAATGAATTTTAATAATTCGTAATAGAGTTTCCATTATTCAATGAATTCGATTCATAAAGAAGTCATTAGTTTTAGGCAGACAAGAATTGGGATCAGTAAGTGGAACTGGTTATGAGGAAACTGTTATTCATGAAGTTGAACAACAGCAAAAACTGCAAGAGAAACAACAATCGTACAACCAATTTAACAGTGCTGAAAAAGGTCAAATTAAGACTGATATAATTGATTATGGTAGCGGAGCAACAACTGAAATGTCGCAATTGTCGCAGGTGAAATATGAGCAACCTGAACCTGAAGCTGGATATGGTAATGAAGCACTAAATGCCAATAGTAATGGTGCTTTTGAGGCTTCCTTGCAACAATCAAAAATTGCTGCAGCACCAACCGTTTCGGTAACTTTCGATTATCTGAACTCAAATTATTGATAAATTATATTTTATAAAACTTAAATTACATTCCTTATAATACAGCATTTTACTTGAAATGCGAAAAGTATATTTCATTAAATTTCATTATGCAAATTTAAACAAACATAAATTGCTTATTATATATTTCTTATTTAAAGCAATCATTTTCCACTGAATATGCAATGATTATATTGATAATACGTAATAATTGCACCAGGAATTAACAAAAACAAGTATTAAAAACGATGATCATGAGAGAAATACGATTTTCGAGTCAAGAAGTATTGAAACGGATGATTCCGCATGCAATGATCCAATTCTAAAAGCTATTATTGAGGTATGCTTCAATTATCATTTTTTAATTTTTTATATCCGCTAACATGATTAAATTTTGACAAAATATTGTGAGAATTCTGGATAAATTTTCAAATTTTGCAATAAAAAAATGGAATGAAATCTGAAAATTGAATTTATCTAAATATTTTTCAGTCAGCCAAAACATCATTCATTTTTCTTGTGAATCAATCATTGAATTAATTAATCTCTATGTTTCTATTTGAAATTTAATCAATTCCAGTCAACGCTGAACGAATATCGCGATAATTTGGATGCAGCAAGAAACATCGAAAGCAGAGCATCGAAACGTTTCGGCGGTCGATTTAATTCCATTGTTTCTGATTCGGAATTTGCGTATGTAAATTGGTACGGCAAGCGTAATTGCCAATTACAAATTAACGGAAGGCATTCATTAACGTGGGAGGATTAAAATTATCTGTAAACTCTTCCTTCACCATCAGATAGATTTTTCAAACAACGAAAAAAAGATTTAAGCGTTTATTGTAATGACGGGTGAAAAAAAACAAATTTTTTTTTTTCAAAATATCCTTTCCCAAAATTCAATTTTAAAGTATGAATAAAAATAATTGATAAGAAAATGCGTCAATTCAAATGAGGAAATAATTTGGCCTGATGTTAGATCTTCTTAAAAGATAGCTAATCATTAATCTATCCAACAGTTAGGCCTTGATGATTATTAGTAATGAACATATGCAAAAATATGTTTAAACATTTTCGCATGCATTAATTTCATTGTAACATTAAAATACTTGTACAGATACTTAATTTCAGTTATTAATTAAACATTTATGAAAATATGTTGTCTTTGCTCATTAATGGTTATTGTTTTTGTTATATTTTTTTCATTTAATATATTTAAATTAGGGACTTTTCATTGTAAAGTAATCCGTTAGGTTAATAAATTCCTTTTTATGCAAGCCCATATTCAATAATATATTATATGTAATATTGGATGATCCGTGATGCATCGATTGATTTTGTATATAAAAAACAAAAACAATTTCATCATCTTGATTATTTATTAAAAAAGAAAATTTCTTAAATCTTCTTTTTTTTTGATTTCTAAAACTGCTTGCAATTTATTTCTCGCTTCCCTCCTCAAACATTTTAATTACGCAAATATTTTAATTGATTGAAAATTTGTATCGGTTTTATAATTAATTGGTGCAGTTCTAGCTAATATTTCATGTTCACAAAATATTTTGGTCACAACTGCATAATTATTTCAAGAAATTTTACAAATAATTTTAATTTTAATCAACTATTTGATTTTGTAAAATGATTCATATTTAATTCTAATCAATCATCATTTGATTTTATAAAGTAGTTCACACTTAATTTGAAAAATTTTGGGAAAAAAATTTTTCCGAAATAAATGATCAAAAATTATGGCAACAATATATTATAATAAACACTTGATGAAGAAAATTCAATTGATTAAAAAGAAAATTTTGTCTACAAAATCAAGGACTGAGTAGAAGGATTCTTTCAAAATTTTATTTCAAAAACTGAAAAGACTAATTTCTAATTTTTTAACATCAAAAATATAATTATTATTTCTCTCACTTCCAAAAATTATCACCAGAATTTTCCATCTTGTTCTTATAAATTAATTCATGCAAAAATTATTATTTTCGATATAATAGTATGCATATTTTTTGCAATTCAATTTTTCATTTTTGCTTTTTTCTTTAAATAAAAAAAAAAAATAAAAACTGATGAAAAAAGATGGAAGAGCGAGAGTAAGAAAATCAGGTCTTGCAAATATCAGCTTTTTTTCTGTCAAAAAGTTTTTTATTTATTTTACCAATGAAGTCGTTTCAATTCGGAAATTTTTTCTGATTTCAAATGCATAAATAAATGTTGGTTCTTTCCATGTATAAAAGAAGAATTTTGGTAATTTTTAAAACATTCCAAAGATTTGAAAAACTTAAATTTAATGTTTTTGAATTTGATTTAATTAGCGTGTGCATAAATACATACATATTTTCTTCAAAACTAAGAATAAAAAAGATTTGTAAATAAAATCGATTAATTGATCGAAAGTTATTATGATTTGTTTGAAATAAATCCGTCATTTCATTCAATGTCTCATATGAATGGCATGATACGCATTTCTGATTTCGTCTTACTGAAAACAACATTACAATTTTTAAAATATTTCATTTAATCTTATTGGAATTAGGACGTTGACGTTAAGAATTTGTTTTATTTGCAAATTTTTATGATTTCTGCAAGTTATCTGTATTGAAACTTGAGAAAGGAAATAAGAAAAGGATTTATGCACTGAATAAATTTGAAATAAGAAAAGATCGGTGAGAGATTCGGAAATAGAATTCCTGTCAAATATTTATCTTTAATTTGTGTTCAAACATAATTTTTGCTGCAATTAAAACAAATAGATAGAAAGAGATTGACTTTAATGGTTTTATATTTTGCGAAGGAAATTACGAAATAATTTTATTCATTTAATTGAATTAATCATTAACCAAAACTTATGATTATAAATAAGCAGCCAATTAACAACAAATTAAATGCACACTTCAATAAAATTGCATTTTCCATAACTATTTTTTTCATATGATAGGAAGATGAAGATAATATCAAATTGTAGAGTAATGATAATCCTGAGGAAATTTCGATCAGATCCTCAATTTTTCCAATCCATTTTGAATCCCAACATTTTTATGTTTCCGATTATAAGTCTTTTTTTTTTTGTCTTTTGTTTTATCTTTGAATTCGTCTAGCATAAAATGAAATGCTAATATCATTTATACTTGATTTTCAAATTTGAAAAAAAAAAAAGCTAAGAATGACAATTTTATAGAACTCATTTCTTTTTCTCATTTTTACAATTTAATTCGGCACAAATTAGGGCAATCTGTTACTTGCTGCGTTTTCCGACAAAGATTATCAATACTTTAACACGGATTGTTTGCAGATTTTTTTTTTTTTAATTTTTGGAAAGAAAAGTATTTTAAATTTTCACTCGTCTTCTGTTGAAGTGTACTGCAATTGTTAATAACGAGAAATGATGAAAAGCCAGATAATAAAATTTTTTTTTAGTGTCTTTGAGTGAGAAAACCGGTGTCCAAATAAATTTGAATTTTTTTAAAGTTATAATTGTTTTAAATGTGTGAAATGAAAAACAAACAGATTTCTACTTTCATATTTCAAAAGTAATCAGTTTATTGATCACAGCATGCAGTAAATTTTTAAACTGAAAACCTGTCCAGTTCTTTCGAATTTTGATAAGAAGATGCTTAAATTAAGAAAATGTAGCTACACGTAGTCAACGTTGAAAAGTGAACAATGGAATTAATTATATGAACATTATTCTCTTAAGATGTGTTATTTATTTCGTTCTCATTTGAATCAACTTGAAACGGAATTCATCTAATCAATTCGAAAAAAAAAAAAACAAAAATATCTTAGAATTAGCGCTGAAATTAGAATTAAATATGGAAACCTATCTTATCTAACATAGAAATCGGGTATATATGAAATCTAATGCAGGAACCAATGGAAATGAATCAAATACTTCCGGGTGGAAGTGGAATTGAATCAAATACATTTGCCAATGCAGAAACTGATTAAGAAATGAAACTGAATTAAATACTTATTGCTATTATTTTTTTCATCTTAGGAGATAAGTGATAATGATAAGCGTTATCATGATTATACCTGCACTTATTCATAAATAATGATAGAAAGAAGAAACATTGAATACATTAATTTTAATTCATTGTGCTATGTAGCATTTTCCTATTATATACATATTAATATAATTGGAGAAATTTTCTCTTCTAATAATTTCTCAATTTTCTCTGTAAAGATAAATTTATCCTAATAGTTCTGGCAATTAATTAACAGATTAATTAGTTAGAAATGATCGAATTACGAACATTTTTTCCGAAAAAGAAATTTTTAGATTGCAAAATTTTTTCCGGAACTTTCAAGAAATACTGACTCCTTATAATGTTGATAGTAATTTTTGTTCATTTATAGATATTGAGCAATTTGAATGAATATAAAAATTTGATCAATATCTCAAACTTTTAGCAATTCTAAGCAAAGCATTTCGATGTGTCACATCGATGATACCAATATCAATGAGATCATTGTTAGTCAAAGCCAAGAATGTTCCTTTATCAACTTCTTCATTTTTCAGCAAATTAACATATTTGCCAAGGCCTGCTTCACTTAGCTTTTCCCATATCAAATCTGTAAATGGAATAAAATTTAAGAATTTGATCATTTAAGCATTACGATATCTAGACATCAAAATAATGTTGATCCTTAGCTTATTGCCCATTGGTCCCTAGTAACTGCAAACTTGAAACTTCTCTATAACATATAAATATTTTCAAAAAAAAACTGTAATTTTTTTTTTTGAAAAATTGCAAAGTAAAGAATGACTAAATTTTTTCATTGAAAAATTTATAAACTGGTATCAAATTTGTTTTTTCATGCAAATTCTAATGAGATTTACAAATATAAGAAACGCAATTTCTTTTGCTTTTAGTGATAATTAGGTGCTATTAATGCAGTAGAAATGTGCAAGCAAACAAATAAGTTAATGTTCATAAAAGAAAACAACATATTTACATAAAATTTAAATTTGAAACTAATCCAATTAATTACTGGTATTTAATTTTATATGTATTTAATTACTAGTATTCAATTTTTTTTCAAGAAAAACTTAGTTATTGATAATAGATTTTGATAAAATTTGAGAAATGACTTAAATTTTTTCACCTTCGGTAACTTTCTGTCTTCTTTCATGATATGCGTTATCATAGGTAGCAGCTTTCGCTGCTGATATGTTACTTAACTTCCGTTTCATCTTATCCATATGTTTACCATCATTAAGTGAAGATCGCCAAACAAGCGCGTCAAGTGTTGGAGTAGAAGTGCTTCTGTTGATTGTTTTGTGATGGATAAATTAAGAGAATAATAAATACAAAATTATGTCACGTGAAAATGAAACCATTTCCAAACATTTGTAACATAAATTGAAATTAACTGATTTATCTTCTAAAAGTTACCAAAATCAAAATAAGAATGGCTAATATTTATGAAACTATAAATTAAACCAATCCGTAGATTTATTATGCATCTTCTAAAGTTAAACAGAAGGAATTATAATCTTAGCCCCTTGAGATATATTTTCACAATGATAATTTTTCATAAAATTTAAATACGATTACTTTTTTAAACGTTCTCCATCTTTGTCGGAAAAAATATATTGGTTTAAGGATGAACGTGATGGTGAACTGCGATCATCATCATTTTCACCAGTACCAGTATTATTACGCTTAATGGTTTCACGTGACCTACTGCGAAATCGTGGAATGGTACCCAATGTGTGCGTTGAGCCACGTCCCAATGATGATGCACAATGGCGTGAAAAAATAGAAAATGAACGATCTGAAATTAATAAAATGATAAATATCAACAATCTTGCACCGAAACATCAATAAGTTAATTTTTAATTTAGAAATTTAATGTTCTGTTCTAAATCTTTATCATAGGCTAACAAATTTGCGAATTACATCAGCAATTAGCATACTTAGACTATTTTTTTACCCGAAGCTGACGTTGAAGAGCTTATTTCTCGGCTATCGTTATCATAATATAAATTTCGTCTTCTGCTAGCATTCAAAAATGCTCCTCCGGAATTTCTATTCGGAAAACGACATTCCTGAAATCTTATTTCTAAAAATTTCTTTTACTCATTACTTCGTAATTAGTTTCCACTTAAAAATTCTCATCAAATATTCAATTTTTAATCAAATTTTAATATACAACTTCTGCCAAAAAATCTCATTTTGTGTTTACTATTGTTTCAAAGATTTGCATTAGAATGTCAGTATTTTTTATATATATTAGAAGGAATAAATTCGAAATATTTTTTTCTTCCTTACGTAATATAAATAAGCATTCCATTGAGCAGTTGATAAAAAGTTCCGATGTTTATGATTGATTGCTGTAGTAGCAGAGATCGAGTTTTCCAAAAATGGCTCATATTTGATTGAGTTATTTTTTTCTAAGTCATTTTTATTTAGAGTAAATACGACTGGTAAATTAATGATTCCCTGATTAGCGCAATTCTGAAAACAGAAGTTATTAAAATTTTCATTAGTATATTTATTTCAAAATTTCCAAGTATTTCAAAACTCTTATCTTGAGAAAAATATTAGCGTGAAACTTCTTTAACGATGGATGCATATTTCGCTCAAGACGAATTGAAATTACAATTTATTTAAAGATAAAATAATAGCATGTATGCAAAAAATATAAGCATAAATGAATGAAATTTACTCAACTACTTAAATTAATCGACTTATATATTTAATTGAATGAATTCATACTTCGGCAACATATCTGGCAGCTTCAATGTAACGATGTAAATCATCGCCTCTCCCAACTTTTTCATTTCCAACTGATTTTAGAATATCATTAGCCAAAATGAATTCGTCATCATCATGCTGATGAATTTGTACGAGCTTAGCCAAATGAGCTCTACTAAAGTTTGGCTTATCCTTGTTGTCCAAGCTATTTCCTGTATTGCTACCACGACTAACATGACTGGATATTTTGTTTAGCTAAAAATATCGAAATTGGATTCTTTAATTAATTTTTCTTTCAAATTATCAAATATAATTCTTTTTATCAAACCACCATAGTATGGCAATTCAATACGCAGCATATATAATGAATACAACGTGTAAATATATCTACAAGCACACACATAACGAACCATTTCAGGAAAATGAATATTTCATTATATTTTTATTGATGCAACTTTAAATTTACAAGTTCCTTCAAATTATTTCATCAAGATTATCGGATACGTGACTTATTTTCAATAGGATATGATTAAGCATAATCAAGATTCATATTAAATTCATATTAACTGTTAAACATTTCGATTAAACCATGGCTAGTTTTTTTTTTTCTTGTGAATTATGCAAAATTTGGAAAAACAAACATACAATTAACATACAATTTTCGTCTTACTGCTATGAATAACACGGCTTAAATGTTGGTGCTGATGGGTATCGGTTCGCTGTGGTAGCAAATTAGTACTATGTCCAAGTTGCTGTTGTAGCGAACAAAGCAAATCAGCATTTATATTTCCTCAAAAAAAAAAAACGCAAAATTTCTTGCATATAGCATATGATATGATAAAAAGCACTGTGAACATATTATTAACTAGCTGGCCATGCGGAGCTTGGTCGGGTCCAGCTAGTCTATATAAATAAAAATGTTAATGTTCGTTTGTTCAAAATCTTAAATCTCCGAAAGTTTTAAACACGCACCTTGCCTATATTAACACAAAATCTTAGATGTCGGAAATTCCTTAACCTATTGTTTTGAAATTTTGACAAGACGTTGCATTCGAATACCCGCATGTTTTTAAACCTTGAAAAGTCAAAAAATCTATTAAACACTAACTTGAAATCGGCTTACATCAGTTCTATAATGGTAACATATCGGATAAAAAGCTCAGATTTTGCTAATTAACGTATTCTGTTCTAATTATTTATTATTATTCATTTTTATTTATCATTATTTATTATTATTTATCATTATTACTATTATTTTTTATTATTTATTTTTACTTAAACATGAAAATATTATTATTTCGTTATCCGTTTTCACTTATTATTAGTTATAATTATCATTATTATTTATTATTATTAATTATTATTCAGTATTATTTATCATTATTTACTATTGTTTATTACTATTTATTATTATTTACAGGTGGAAATATTATTATCATTTATTATTACTTAATATTATTTTTTATTCACTATTACTTATTATTTATTATTTTTTCATTATTATTTTTTAAAATTTACTATTGTTTATTTTTGTTCGTTATTATTAATTATTATTCATTATTATTTATTATCATTCATTATTATTTATTATTATTCAGTATTACTTATAATTTTTTATTGTTCAGTATTATTTATTATTATTTATCACTATTTATTGCTATTTGTTATTATTTGTTATTAGTCATTATTATTCATTATTATTTATTACTATTCGTTATTATTTGTTATCAATCGTTATTATTTATTATTATTCAGTATTACTTATTATTATTCATTATTATCTATTATTATTTATCATTATTTATTATTATTCATTACTGTTCATTATTAATTATTACTCATTATTATTTATTGTTATTACTTAAACGTAAAAATATTATTATTTATCACTATTCATCATTATTTATCATTATTCACTATTATTTATCATTGTTTATTTTTACTTACTAATTTTTATTATTTATTGTTCTTGCTATTATTTATTATTATTTACTATTATTTATTGTTATTTATTCTTATTTATCCTTATTTATTACTATTCATTGTTATTTGCATGTGAAAATATTATTGTTTATTATTTATTGCTAGCTGGACCCGGCCACGCTCCACGTGACCGATCCAGCTAGCTCTGGGGCCGGCCATGCCTCGCGTGTCCGCTGCAGCTAATCTATATAAATAAAAACATCAATGTTTGTCTGTTCAAAATCTTAAACCTCCGAAAGTTCTTAATCACTCGTCTTATCTATATTAATTCAAAATCTTAGATATCGGAAACTTATTACTTTAGAATTTTGACACAATGTTGCATTCGAATACGCGCATGATTTTATACACACGTTGCTGTAGCTCAGTCTGATTAAATGGAAAAAAGAAAAGAGAAGGCGCATGTTTCTACTGTTGGGAAAAAAACTGCAATTTTGTAATTTGATTTGTAGTTGGTTGGATTGGAGACTGATTCTTGCTATTGTGATTAGATTAGGTCAGCAATAAGTGTGAAGAGATTTTTTGTGTCTTATGTGACAGAGATGAATGCTGTTGAGAAATGTTTTAATGAATGATGTAGAGTGTTTCTTCGTAACAAACAATTATCAGAGAACACCTAGGCAAATTAACCATTGGGTTATTCTTTCCTGTGTTGATAAAAGAGAAGAATATTATTCAAGTGAAAAGTCCGATTATTGCTACTGTTGTGTCGCTTTAAACTGTCGAACTGGAACCCGTAGAACTCCGAAGTGTTGCTGCTGCTGCGTCGATCTTTGCCGTTTATCTGTGAATTGGAGCGTTTTGGCGGTAAAAATATTTGTCGTCACCTCGAAACTATGTCAAGCCACTTGACCTTTAGTATTTCTTGTTTACAATTACTGTCATGGCGTTGTTTGACATCCTTCAGTTTTCGCCCTCATTTAATATGTTTAATTTCACAATACTCGTGGATATACAAAATTTTTTTATTGTTCCATCGTCACTGTTTGTGTAGATAAAGAGATTGTCTGGTTTGCCGACTCTAGAATACGCACATATAATTGTCCATGTGAAAAGCATTCGGTCTCTAGATCTAAATCGCACAATTCCAAAGATTGACCCTAAACTTTGTTGATGGTGAATGCAAACGCCAATCAAATTGGGAATTGCAGTCTCTTAAACTGAAATGGCATATCCGTTGGAATCGTAGAAACGCAAAGAATAAGGACATCTTCACCTCTTAAAAATTCTATCAAGACTGCCTCTACGACATTGCTCATTAATTTTTTTACTGCAAGCAGCGTACCGTTGCAAAGTTTTAGCTGGTTGATATTTCGCAACATGACAATTGACACGCCGATTCTGGCGGATCGAGTGAATTCAAAGATTCTGTTCGATAGTTAACGACTCCATTTGCTTCCATAATAGTGTTGAAGAACTTGTATGTGATTGCCTCGCTTTGAATGTTAGATTGAATAATATTGTGAAGTTCGTCGAAAGTCTTTGTTCTTGGCCTCACGAATAGTTCATTCACTCAGTCAATCGTGATTCTTATATTTGGTTTGAATATCGGGAAATATTTGCTAAATCAACTCCTCTTTTGACATTACTAAATTGCAAAAGTTATGAGGCAATGAAATTCGTCCTATGGTCAGATCTCCGGTAGCTTTCCGTTTATAATTTCCAGCAATTGATGTGAGAAGATCCCGATTGATAGGTCGTTTCGCAGTTGGACGTGTATATTGTAGTTAATTTTAACGTTTTTACTGTCGCCAGAAAGTAGAATATTTCAAACAATCATTTATATCGTGCGCTGGTGTCGATCAAGGAATTACAGATAATGTTTGCCTGAAATCTCCTACAAGCATTATTAATACTTTCAAAATGGTCGGATATTTCCACGCAAATCTAGCAATGATCGATCAAGAATCTTGACCGATTTTATGTGCGCTATTGTAGATTCATCTCAAACAATAAGTTTGCATTCTGCAATACTTTTCCCATGCCGAATGTTTTGGAAATGTTGCATGTAACCGTTTCAAAGAACTGCATGCTTAATGGCAATTTTAAAGCGGGATGAGCAGTTCTTACACTGGTAACAATGTTCAGCTATTTCGAAAGATGAAAGATCTAAGATTATGTCATTTTGGGATCAATTGCTGCCAGAACCAATCTAATTAGAAACTTTTACCAGTTCTTGACGTATCTAAAAAGAAGATTTCTTCAGCATTTCTTCAACTTCCATTATTTGATCGTAAATGCCTTTTTGCTCAAACGTTAGCTTAGGAATATTTTATTGCACGTATGAAAAAAGATCGGTCATGTTGCAATTTTGTTCGCGAAGCAATTCTACATCGAACGAAGCAGCAGTAGATCGATTCGGTGATGGCATTTCCAATTGACTGAAGACTTTGTTCGCGATTTATAAGCATAAATTATAGATAGTTGGATGAAAATAAACAAATAAAGATATATTTGAATAAAATTTAAAAAGAAAGAACTATTATCAATTATATTAAATTATAAGTCACCAATACTTCTGATAGATTTGAATATTTAATCGATGGAAAAATGACGAAAGTTGTGAGTTAATATTTTAGAATAAATTTACATCAAATTAAATTAAACCAAAATTAAGTCGGAGAAGATTAACTGGGCAATAAGCTTAATCCCGAGAAATATTTAAAATTAATGTAATGAAATTTCTTTAGATTAAATTGATGCCTTTTATTAAACGAATTATGCTAATTTTTATTTAAAAAAAAGAATTCCAAATTCGAAATTTAACAGATGTCTAAATTCTTTTTCGTTGCAAATCCGAAAATTTTTATATTTATCTGTCATATCAGAAAGAATTTTAATTCTTTTTCCCTCTTTCCTTGGATAAATCCACGTAATGTAATAAGCATAGCAATGGAGAGAGAGATGGGAGGTAGGAGAATGAGGAAAAAAAGGAAAGCGTATTATTATTATTGGAGAGATTATTTATTTTATAATTATCAATTATTAATTCTTAATTATTATTAGAGAGATGGGAAAAAGAAGGGAAATGAGAGGAAAAAAGAGAGGTGGAGTCAATGAACTCCGTATCTTCACTTATTTTTAGTTGTCACGCACGTAAAACGTGAAAAAAAAGTATTTTTATAGAAGAGCACTTGCCTATTCGAATGCAAGGTTGTGTCGAAATTTGAAAAGAATCGGTGAGAACTTGCGGAGATCATTGAGAAGTAACAGATAGCATTTGCATCTTCATTTATATAGACTACATCACTGGCAATTTCTCAAGGTTTTTTACGAAAATCAAAATTAATCTTACTTTTTCCCCATAAATATTTTTCCACTCATCCTTTATCAAATTTATGACCATTTTTCTTGCTAAATTAAAAAAAAAAAAAAAAAAAAAAGAAAGATTGTAAATCAAAAGCTGCAATACCTGTAGCAAAAACATAATCGATAGCTGTGAATCCATCAAGAGATATAAGTGAAATGTCAGCACCAAAGTTTATCAAATATTCCATAACTTCATAATTTCTATCAAAATTATTTCTACCATTTAAATTTTTTCAATTTTATTCCATTTTATTGAATTCTTTGATTTTTTGATACTTCACTTGTGATAATACTGTTAATATCATTATTAATGATTTACTAGCCAATAATACATTTTAATAGTAAAATTTAAATCTCTTACAAAAAAAAACTTTAATTTGGCACGTCTTGATTAATGAAATCTTAAGTATTCATTTAAAAACCTATTCCTTACATCATTAAAATAAAAGAATGCATCATAGTGCGAGAAAATTAAAATACTTTCGCTGTCTCTAAATAATATTTTTTATGGTAAAATTTCATGCTATTAATATTTGCAAATTTTACCCGATGATAGCAGCAAACATGAGAGCCGTAAGTCCAGAAACATTTTCAGCGGTATTAATGTCAGAAACATTTGCTTCTTGAACTATTTTTACCTGTTTGAAAGTAATTAATTTTGTTCAAACCAATATCACTTCATGTTTCTATAAAATAAGGTTAAAATGAAGGAAGATGATCAATCATAATAAGCAGAAATATTCGCTTACAATATTGATATCAGCTAACAGGACAGCATACATTAACGGTGTAGTATTTTCCGGAAATGGAACATACGGCAAATGTCGATTAAATATCATTCGGATAGCATTTTCATCATTGTTATAAATAAGTTGCCGTAAATCTACTTCGAACGATTCCTCTTCTTAAAAAATTCATTGCAAAAATAACAAAATTTTAGCTCGTAATTATTAATTAATTATCAATAAAAATTAAAATTTAGCATTGATTTTTTGTATCTTTCAGATATTTCCGGTATAAATTTTTGAAATTGTTAGATAATTGCTAAGCTCATTTTGTTGATTGCTAAGTTCATTTCAATTGAATAATAGTGGAACATGGAAAAAGTGAAAACTTGCCTTTTAACGTACTTCGAATAGCTGAATTAATCACAGTTAATACTTCATTTCGTTGCAGATGTTGTGCAAGTTCTATTGAAGTCATGCCATTTAAAGATCGAAATGATGGATTAGCGCCAAGTTCGAGTAATGCACCAACAACCGTTGTTGCACCGCATGATATTGCTGTTGATAAAGCAGAAAGATTTGAAAGTCGTTGAATATTTCCATCCAAATAAGCTCCTCTAAAATTATTGTGTTGAAGCAATTACATGCAAAATATTTGCCTTCTCTTTGCATTAATTGTTTATGAATTACACTTGAGCAAGCAACTTGCACCATAAATGCTTAATTGAAATTTTCTGTTAACAAATTGATTTATTCATAAAATCGCAAACTTTTGTGACAATAGTGCGCATAAATGTGTATGCTTTCGAAAAGCTGCAGCTATTACGGGTGTCGGACAAAGTGCCGTATGTGACGGATTGATATTAACTCGTAAATCGAGGAGTAACTTGACAAGGTCTGTATGTCCATTTCCCGCTGCTAAGGTCATGGCTGATGCACCAAGGTATCTAAATTAATAAGAAAAAATAAGAATGATAACAGATAAACTATTCGTTTTGTAATATATATCACAATGCATTTTATACTTTACAACTAAATATTTAATTCTTAAAAATTACGTTCTACATTTTATTCACTTATGATTCGAACAATCAAACATATATTTGGTAGGTGAAATTGCAGCCTTTTATTGAAAATGTATATTTGATGGGTAAAATTGCAGCCTTTTATTGAAAATGTATTTATATAAAATACCTTTAGTTTAATTTTCATTTGTCTTTTAAATGCACCAGTACCAATTTTTATTTATTACTAGCTGGGTCAGAGTCCAGCTAGTTATAAATAAAAAAAATAAAAAAAAAATCTTTATAAATAAATATGAGAATATTCCTTGTTACTCTTTACCGATTGCTTTGAAATTTTGACACAATTTTTCATTCGAATACACGCATGTTATTTTATACTTTTCACATACACTCGTCGCTATGACTCACTCTGGTTAAGTGGAAATTGTTGGGAGAAAAATTTGATGGAATTGTAATTTGGTTGGATTGAGATTGCTTCTTGCTATTGAAACTCGGCTAAGTCAGTAATAGGTGTCAGAAAAGTATTCTATATCTTGCTATCTTTGAAGAGATTCTATGCGAACAAAAAATAAAGTTTTTAATCACAGAGCATTTATATTAGGTGGAATCCAACTTACTATTTCTGCGATTTTTAGTTGCAGATTATACAGAAGAATACTGCTAAAAAAGTTTTATTGATTGATGGAGGAAGATTTTTTCGTAACAAACAATTACCAGAGAATAATCAGTCAACCTGATCACTGGGTTATTCTTTCCTTCGTCGCTCGTATGAACACTGCTCATCTGAATTGTCAGATCGTTGCTACTGCTGTGTCGCTTTGAACTGCGAACTCTTGCTATTGCTGCATCGATGTAAGAACCTCGAACTTGAACTTGAACTCCAACTCCAAATCCTGTCCTTTTAATTTCTTTCTGGATTTCTCCCCTTACCTGATCTCCATCGTATCACCTCTTGATTAATTGGCCTCACTTTATTTATCCTCACGTTAATCAGAGCATTTTGGCGGAAAACATATTTATCCTTACGGACAGATTTAGAAAAAAAGTAGATATATCTATAAAGAAACAGGTGCCTATTCGAATGCAATGTTATGTCAAAATTTCAAAACAATCAGTGAAGAAGTTGCAACGTTGTGTCGGAAGTAACAACGGAAATTTGCATTTTTATTTATATAGATTTGAGGGTATAAGCTTCATAACAAATAATCTGAATGACGTACGTCAGTTTTTGATAGTTTGCACCACGTTGAACAAGTATTCGAACAATATTAGCATGACCATTTTTCGCTGCATGATGGAGAGCTGTCATACCCACCTGGTTAGTTTTCTCGATATCAGCACCTCGGTCCAATAAATATTGTACCTGAAGTGATAAAACGGCTTACACGTTTTTTTTCAACAGAAAATAAAATAAAGTCTGTGCTTCACGTGAATTTCAATATGAATATATCACGAAGATTAGCTTAAAATGATTAAAAATTCGAAATAATTGCTAGTATTTTTTGAAAAAGACACAAATCATTATCTATAAAAACTAACAATTCCAATATTCCCAGTTGCAGCAGCCATCTGCAATCCGGTGACATGATCATCATCGAATGTATCAACAAGGAATCCAGATTCTACAGCTTGATGCACCTCTTCTAAATTCCAAGTTTCACAAGCTGCAAGAAATTGCTCGATGCTAACAGAACTCATCCACGCATAAAATGTCGCCTTCTATTTGTTCAAGGCATCATTTATCTCTTTTCTGAAAATTTCTAACATAATTCATATGATATATCTTATATTAATTGCTCACTTGAAACGATAACACTTTATTGCTACTTGCAAAAGTAAGAAATAAATCTAAAATTTTAACAAAAAAAAATTTCCTTTATATCCAAAGATTTTAAAGTCAATAAATTCGTAAATTTGCTTTCGCTTTGCTACCCTATTGAAAAATAAATTCATAAATTCATCAGATATCAAATATCTGATGAATCATTCAATTCTACATATTGAATTTAGCAATAGGAGAATAATTTCAAAAAAATTTACGATATCAACAGTTGTCGTTTTATCATTCACTTTTTATTGATAATATATAAAAAGCTATTAATTTAAAATTCTTAAATAATCTTATATTTAATTTAATCGTATTTACAAAATCTCTAAAATATTCACGGAAAGTGCAAAAATAGTCGATTAATTAACAGTATATGAAAGAAAAAAATTTCAACCCTTTCATTAATGTGGATGGAAAGTAATCAAAAATTAATTTAGGAAGGCTAATGCTTTTCTACAGAGAAAAACTTTTTAACTTCTGAAATTTTCTACTATAAAATTAACGACATGATAGAATATTATTTGCTGAAATTAGTATTTAAACATTTTAGTTATTATACCTGGAATTATCTAAGCTAATTCATTGATTGCAGACCATCTTTCTATCAATTTCAATAATTAAAGTTTTTTTTATCAACTTATAAATTTGTTTACTTCATATCTGATATCTCATATTGAGGAAATAGCTGAGATAAGTAAGTCATTGTGCATTTCAGTCTAATTCGCTTTTTGTTGCATAACATTGGAAACTTTTATCTTGTTACTCTCACTAATAAACAATACCTATAATAATGAATAGATACTTAAAAACTGGAATTCTCAGTGAATTAATAAATAGGTCATGAATTTGTTTGGTTTTCTAGAATCGTGCTTTAATCAAACATGAAATTAATATATTTTGTGGACAGAATCTAAATAAGTCAACTGATAAGTGAAAGTTCATTAATTAAAAGTTAAGAAAAAAAAGTAGTAAATTTAAAAAAGAAGACGAAATAAGAAATCAAATAATGTGCAGCATTACAACATAAACATCATACATACAAACACAGACAAGAATGTATGTAAAACTTGAATTGGGAGAATGGATAGATGACCTGGGAAGGGTGACATTAATGTGACAATGCCTTTTCGTCTTTCATTCTTTGTCATTCGAACAAATTTGTCTTTCTCTCCATTATTTCAAATTTTATCATATTAAAAAATAAAATTAGATTTCGAAAGTGAACGAAAAGAACATTTTTGTTTTCGTTTGGATATAATTCGAAATTATAGTATATATTTCAGCTCCTGACAAATTAAATAAATATAAAAGCAGGCGGCATTAACAAAAAAAAGATGAAATAAGTGCAAGTAGCAAAAATATTTGCACATGCATTAGTAATAACAAAAATCCATGCGGTAATTAAAGTTAATATGACAAGCATGCAATACATAAAATCAACGAAGAAAAATGAGTAAAAAAAGTTAAGAGAGAAGCATAAAAACGTTCTAACCAGAAAATTAAAAAAAAAATCGAAAAAATCTCAAGGGTACAAAAAGATATCGCTATTTAAAAAATTCGAAAAAAATGAGGACAAACTCAGAATTAAAATTTTCAAAAAAAAAAAAAAAAAAAAAACGGGAAATATCAAAAATTCAAAATTTTGAAAAAATTGAAATTTCAAAAATCAGAAAATAATTTAAGCAAAAATAAAATTCGAAAAAATCAAACATCTGATAAAAAATGAATTCCAAAAACGACTAAGCAAGATAATCAAAATAAAAGATTTAGAGAACTTATTTTCCAATATTCAATTTTCCGAATTTTTCTCAGAAAACTGAAGGATAGAAATATTAAAAAACAAGAAAATGATGTGAAAAAAGTAACAAAATGGAAAAATTGAAAAACTGGAAGTTCGTGAAAAAATAAAAAATCAAGGAGCTACACAAAATTAAAAAAATTAAAAGCCTGCGAAAAGCATAAATTCGAAAAATCAACAAAGCATGACTATTGAGAAATTGATGAATCAAAAAGTGAAAATTCTGAAAAACTAAAAATCAATAATTTAAAAAATCAAAGAACAAAAAATTAATATTTGATGAGATCAATTAGAAATTGATGAAAATTGCAAACCGGATGCAAACAACTAAAAGAACCAGAAATTCAAAATTTTGGAAAAATCGAAAATTGAAAAAACCCAACAAAATACAAAAATTCAAAAAATAAATTAATGAGAAAATTTGAAAAATCAAAAACTCTGGGAATTCAAAAAATAAAAAGCTCAAAAAAATCAAAGACACATAAATTCGATAAATCAACGAAATAGAGCAATTTGAATAATTGGTAAATTCAAAAAAATTGGATCCCTCAGAAAATCTGAAGAGAAATCAAAAATTTAAGAATAGAAAAAATCTGAAGTTTTAAGGAATCAGAAAAACTTGATAAATAAAGAGATGAAATTTAAAGGATTATAAAAACCTGAAAAATAGAAAAATCAGAAACCAGAAATCCGGTGAAACCATAAATTCAAGAAATTGAAGAGAACATAAGACTCAAAAACATTGAAAATTTCAAAATATTCGAAAAAATCAAAAATTTGGAGAATACCGGGAAAACCGAAATTAATTCCCAATCAAAACTAATTATTATAGTGAATTATATAATCAAATGATTAAAAATTTGCAAAATTTTCTTATGAATCTTCCTCTATAAAATAATTTCTCACTGTGTGCTGTTTCCCACGCTAATTCACAATCATATCTATGCGTTTCCTTCACAGCTAACAAAATCATTAATCTTGTGCTTGTATCTCCGTTTCCATTTTTGCATTCAATTAAACTGTCATAACATTTCTTCCTTTTGTAAACACTATTCTTTTCTCACAATTATTTTGCAATCAATTGTATTATATCCTAACATGCTCAATTTTGAAAATTAAAATACTTCTACTAAATTCAAAGAAAAAAGGACGCTTTTTTCTCATTCAGTTATTCGAATTGGATTCGATGTAACTGGACCATTTTAAGCTACCTTACTCCTCTCCATGCTCCGAACATATTCTTACTCCAAAAACCCAACCTACATCACACAATTTACTTCACTACAAACCTGATTTTCTACTGTACTGCATATTATATATTACTCGATTACTGGCCCTGTAACTAAAGGAATTAATATAAATCTGTTCCTTCCATAACTCAATCCTAATTTAAGCCTTTCACAATAAATAATTCAGCAAAATCAAAATTCAGAAAATCAGGGATTATGTCGCTAAAAAAAATCGTAATTTAGAAATCCAACAAAAAAAAGGAAAATTTAGGAGATTCGAAAAAATGAA
>JAOVVO010000657.1:0-46024 GCA_028564675.1 Onchocerca lupi | reverse complement strand
AGTGTCTTCAACAGCAGTATTAACAGGATCAGTATCAACGGCAGTTCAATCCTAGTTCAACTTCGAAGGCGGTTTCGACAGCACGAGTTCAACAGGAGCAATAACAATGGTGAAGCGAAAAAAGAACGACAGTTGCAAAAAGAAAATACGACAACGTAGCGGGCATTCAAACGACTGTTACTATCTTTTATTATTTCCTGTGTATTGTTCATTTAATCCTTAAGATCTATTTCCCCAACAAAGGAAAAATCATGGTATACAAGGAATATTAAAGTTCAAGTAACGCGACATGGTTTCAAAGGGACCAACAAGCTGTGAGGATAAACATGTTTGCCGCCAAAACGCTCCGATTCACAGATAAACAAAATGAGGTCAATCAATCATAAGGCGACACGTTGGGGGAGCTGGAGCCCCGCAGGATCTAAAAAGTCAGGATTTCGGAGCTTGAGTCAATTTTAGTCGCACAGTTCGACAGCAGCAGGAGTTCAATTCAGGTTAAAGTTCAGGTACAGGTCAATTTCCAGGACAGTTTGGCGATTGCAGGAGGCACAGTTTAACGACATAAGCAACAATTTAGTATTATAACAGACTGTATACCGTATATCCCAATTAAGATGAACGCTTCTTTTTCCGCATTCTATTGGTAAATGTGCCCGATCCAACGTCTTTCCAGCAATTGAGAATTGTCAACGGCGGTTCACACGCCACTTTTCGCAGTGCATGTCAAGCTTTGAATTTATTGGGGAACGACCAACACTGGGATGTATGCATTAATGATGCATGCAACACGTCACATCCAAATCAAATTCGTACAATATTTGCAATCATATTGACCGTCTGATCTCCTTCGTCTCCAACACAATTATGAGAAAAATATAAATCGCATATGGCTGAAGATATTCTCCGTCGAATGCGCAACGAGAATTCAAATATGAACATGGATTTCATGGCAAAAATTTACAACGAAGCGTTGACAATGATTGAAGATTTGCGCTTAAAAATCGCGAACAAAGTTCTCAGTCAATTGAGAATGCCATCACAGAATCGATCTTCTGCTTTGTTCGATGTAGAATTGCGTCGTAAACAAAATTTCAACGCAGCTGATCTTTTGTCATATGTGCAATCAAACATTCCTATGCTAATGCTAGAACAAAAAGGTATTTACGGTCAAATAATGCAAACTGTCAATAACGGATTGGAGAAATCTTTTTTTTAGATGTGCCAAGAGGAATTGGTAAAACGTTATTAATTAGACTGATTCTGGCAGTAATTCGATCCCAAAATGAAATAGCTTTAATTTCTGCATAATCCGGATAGCTGTGATATTGCTACCAGGTAGAAGAACTCATTCCGCTTTGAAATTGCCACTGAACATGCAATTCATTGAATCTCCTACGTGCAACATTTCCAAACATAAGCATCCGGCAAGGGAAAAGTATTGCAGAAATGTAAACTTGTGCCACAAATATTAGTGGCAGTCTTTAGCGAAACTTGCTTGGGACAAATGTATGAGATAAATACACAATGACAAGCAAAAAATCGAGGTTCTTAATTGATTATTGCAAAATTTGCTTGGAAACATCAGACCGTTTCGGAGCGCATTAATACTGCTTGCAAGAGATTTCAGGCAAACATTGCCGTAATTTCTCGATCGACATCAGCGGACGGAATAAATGCTTGCCTGAAATACTCTACTTTGTGACGACACGTAAAGACGTTAAAATTAACTGCAAACATGCGTGTCCAGCTGCAGAATGATCGATCAGCTGAGATATTCTCACAACAATTGCTGGAAATTGGGAGCGCAAAGGTACCATTCCGTTCCCAGTTGTTGATCCGACCTCAGGACGAATTTCATTACCTTATAACTTCTACAATTTAGTGACATCAAAAAAAAAGGTTGGAAAACTGATGAATGAGCTATTTTGCGGCCAAGAACAAAAACTCGACGAACTTAACAATATTATTCAGTCTAACATTCAAGGCGAGGCAGCCACTTACAAGTCTGTTGACACTGTTGTGGAAGCAGATAAAGCGATTAATTATCCAACAGAATTTTTGAATTCATTCGATCTGTCAGGGAATGCCATCGCATGTACTGCTATTGAAATTCTGCGAAATATCAATCAGCCGAAACTTTGGAGCGGCAAGCGGCTTGCGGTAAAAAAATTAATGAGCAACGTCGTAGAAGCAACAGTCTTGACTGGACCTTTCAAAGATGAAGATGTCCTCATTCCTTGTTTTCCCATGATTCCAACAGATACGCCAATTCGATTTACGTTTGCAATCACCGTCAGCAAAACTTAGTGTTAATCTTTAGAACTGTACAGTTTAGATCTAGAGACGGATCGCTTCTCACATGATAGTTATATGTTACGTTTTTTCAGAGTCAGCGAATCAATCAATCTGTAGATTTACACAGACAATGGAACAACGAAAAATAATTGTATACCCACAGACATTGTGAAATTAAACATATTAGAAACGTGCGCTTTCTCTTTTCTTTCTTTCCCACTTAACCAGATTGAGCCACAGCAACGTGTGTATATAGAAAATCCATAAAAACATACGCGTATTCGATGCAACATTACGTCAAAATTTCAAAGCAATCCGTAAAAACTTTAGAAAATTTAAGATTTTGAACAGACGAACATTTACATTTTTATTCATCCAGACTAATTGTACCCGGCCACGTGTTGTCTAAAAAGTGACAGCACATCCATTTTTTTTTCTTTACAATGATAAATTGATCAAAGTTATTTTTTTAAGAAGGAAAACTTGAAAGAGAAAAAGGAAAGAAAAAACAAGTTGCAATTAATTAACCTGTAATTCTTTTATTTACATATAGGAAGGGAGAAAAAACATGTGGAAATTAATTAACTTACAACTTCTTCTATTAGCTCTAACATGTGAACATCGTGCTTCGCATTCTTCACGTGTTTTAAATCTATTCAAATTACCACCACATCCACCATAAATGAATAGATAGCATCTGCCAGAGAAGGAATCATAATAGTACATATCTTCGTAATTACCACATGGTCCACTATCAGCGGTTGATTGACATATTTCTTCAATAGTTACTGCAAATGGACATTCTTTCTTTGTCACATTATCAGTATACATACTCAAATATGCATAAGCAAGTAAAGATTACTTTGGAAATAAAAATTTACGTGGTTTTTGAGATAATGATAAAGGTTGCTATAGCTGTGGCAATGGTTAACATTAGTATACATACACATATGCACACATAAGTAAGGATTATTTTGGATATAAAAATTTACGTTGTTTCTGAGGTAATGATGAAGGTTGGTGTGATTGCGGTAATGGTACTTGTATGGGTTCTTGCGATAAGCCTAACTGTCGATCATTTGGAATGAATACTGGTAATGGCTGTACACGTGATGAAGTTTTTCGTTCAATTGCAATAAATGTATCATCATCATCGCTGGATTCTTGTGGAATACCAAAAGGTGTATATTCGAATGGTGATACGCTTGTCATAATTTCATTGACCTAATTTGTTAAATTAAAATTTGATCATTCATTCTTAAAATTTTTTTAAACATTCATTTTTTCTTTTTTCTTTGATATTAGATAAAAGTCAAATTAATGTTATCATATTAAGTTAATATATACCTTTAATTGTGATGATACTTCGGTTGGCATTTCGAATGGACCAATATCAGAACAAAAGTTTTGACATTCTTCCCAAGTTTCAAAATTATTATCATTACCCAAACAACCACGCCACCAAAAGGCACCACATTGTTTGGTTGTGTAATCATACCAATAACGGGCTGATAATTGATTACATCGTAATGGTCCTTCTACTTTTGGTAGGAAACAACGACCTAAAAAACAGTAACAGTTTGAAATGAAATTAATTAAACAGTTCAATTTAGTTAGGAGAGAAGGGATGAACAGTAAAAATACAAAAATGAAAAATAAAAAATTAAATGAATAAATAAACCTATCGCTGGTGGTTTCACGCAAATCGTTTCGCACTGTTCCTTAGTTGCAAAACGATTATCATTACCATCACAACCGCCATACCAAAATTGTTTGCAACGACCTTCTGTAGTATCATAGTACCATAGTAGTTTATAGCCTGGATGACATATTGTACCCTGATCCTGTGACAACGAACATGAAACTGAAAATTTTGTTAACAAGTTTTAAAAAAAAATATTTTTTTTAATACCTTATTGATTTTATAAAGTGAATGAAAAAATTAATTTAAATAAAAAAGGGATTCTAAAATTCATTTTTACTAAGTCTAATCACTCTTTTATCATTTTATTAGTATTCTTTTTAAAAAAGCACAAAAAGTCATGCAAATATTACTAATTTTTTCTGGCGCAACAGAACCGCCTATAATAAAGGGTGGCGGTGTAGTAGATGGACATCCGGCATAATTAGGCCCCGTTGCTCGAATTTCTCCATCAGGACAACAACCATATCTTAATAAATATTATCTTTATAATATTTAAGATTATAATATTATGCAAAATGACGAAAAGTAAAAGAAAAAAAAAAGCAAACTTCGAATACTGGCAATCATCACATCCTTCATTATTTGGGCCAAGAGCGCTTGTTTCACCGTCTGGACAGCATCCGTATCGGGTGTATTGGCATGGACAACCTGTAACTGGAGTATAATTACTTTTTCTTCTTATAACTATTTTCCGAAAATTAGAAAAAATTTGATCTAAACTATCAATCCAAATCGATCAATCGAATGGCGTAAATGAATAGAGTAAAAGAAAAAAGCTCAATAGTCCGAAAAAAAAAAAAAAAAAAAAAACAAAACAAATCTTCTTTATTTGGTCCATGAGCGCTTGTTTTGCCATCCGGACAGCAACCGTATTGACTCTGAGCACACGATAAAGGACAACCATAATTCTTAAGACCTTTTGCTGTTGTCTTACCATCCGGACAACAACCGTATTGTGCATATTCACAACCACATCCTGAAAAATTCTTTGTTGAAACGTTTATTTTAATTATTTCGACAGATATGTTCTATGAATTCTGAAATTTTCAGGAAAAAATTCTCGATATAAATGTCTGATAGATCTTTGCAGGTTATGGTGGAACATTCGTATCTCATCCATCTTTCGGTAGTTTAGATTCAAATACAGAATATTAACTATTAAAGTTCTTTTATTGTCAAACTTTTCTATTACAAATTTGGTTTCTTGCGCATAGATAACTATGAACGGAATCAGATTTAACCTTCATTTTCTGTTCCTTTCGCAATTGTTTTACCATCCGGACAACAGCCAAATTTGGTAGTTAAACAATTTTCACCACAACCGGTACCATTCTTTCCTAATGATGCTGTTTCACCATCTGGGCAACAACCGTACGTGGACAGTTCACACGGAAATGACGATCGCTCACAACCTTAAAATACAATAATATTTATGGTGATTTATAATAAGGAAAGTGAAGAGATATTTTATTATGATAATAAAAGAAATGAAAGAATTTAAAAATATCTTCATTTTTAAAAATATTATATTAAGAAATATTAATTAAATAAGAAAGAACTACTTAAATCGCTTTTTCAAAAATATTTTGCATTTATCAACCTTCATCTATTGAAAAAGAAATAAAAGAGGAATATAAATTGAAAAAAAAAAAGCAATAACCAGCATAATGCGGTCCAAATGCAATCGTTTTGCGATCTTTGCAGCAACCGTATAACGATGCGGCACAAGTTGGTTCACCACAACCTTCATAATTTGAGCCTCGTGCCAAAGTTATTTCATCCGGGCAACAGCCAAAATTTGTTTCATTACACATACCTTTAATTCATTATCGTTATTATATATTTGTCCTCTTTAATTCATTATTATTAATTTATAGAATGCACATACATCGATGCCGATCAAAATAAATGATCCTTGAAATAATATATCAGAAAGATGATACTATTGATACCACAGGTGTAAAAATCAGTAACAGAAGTCAGTTAAGATTAGTATCGCACGAATAATGCTGAAATACGTACCAAGCACAAACTGAGGACAGCCTAGGTTGTTTTTTCCTTCAGCGGTAGTCGTCCAGTCTGGGCAACAACCAAATTCTGTTTTGGAGCAATGTTTAGTTTCGTTATCATAAGTGGTATTCAAAGATAAATCATCATCATCGACCAGCATCTTTTCGATAATACTAGTATTACCGAAGGCACCATTCTCACAAGCAAGCAGTGCCTTCTCACCGGTTTCATTATTCATTACTTCGCAAAGCCCTTCCTGACTGCAACTTATTATTTAATTAATCAAATTATCATCTATGATATTTCATTTTTTCTTTTGTATTCTGATATAAAGATTAATGACTTTGTATTGACTTATTCCATTTTTTCGGATGACAATATAGCATATCTCGAACTAACGAGCTCTTTCTATAAGTTCATTTTCAGCCGAACTCAATTTTCAGTCGAACTCTTTCGAGAATTATTTTGGTATTGAGTACTGTTGTTGATGATGAAACAGCGATAGTATGCTTTTTCTCATTTTCATGGGAATTTCACAATTCAAATTTCAAATGAATATCATTTTTTCCTTTTCTCATTTATGTTAATTCGATTGGTAGTATGTTCGTAGGATATAATTCTTTTTCGATTAGATGGATATTAAACCGAAAGAAACCTAGATTTGAGAGACTGCTCGCTTTCTTCGCCACTTCCCTCTATCTCATCAATGAATTCTGGACACCCTTTCCTGGCCATACTCTGTGCCTCAGTTACATTATCGTTACAGCAGCCAAATAGGGAACTGGAACAATTTGAACATCCAGCCAAATATAGCCCAGTTGCAATCGTTACGTTATCTGGACAGCATCCAAATTCACTATCATCGCATGCTGAATTATTACAATAAAGCAGTAATCTTGCAAATAAATTTTGTGCTCAAATTTTGATATATTTCAAAATATGATTTAATATGGGTTTTGCTCTAACTGTACTTGGGCAAGGTTCCACGTTACATTCCTGTTCTTCTGATGGCTTTTCTGCCTCATCACACCATTCCGGAACAGGCTTTTTATCGTAATTTAAGCAAACAATAATTCGATTCTGCGTTCCACCTCCACATCTGAAGCAATTGCTACAGAATCCTTATGATATAATAAATTTTTGACTGTTACGATATTATTCAATGAATTATTCCCGGAGAATTATGCAAAATAAACGTTCTTAATCGGAAATTTTACTGATTATGCACAAAATTTCGACAAAACCAACTCAGCCGAACATTTGCTCCATGGACCTGTATAGTAGGTTCCATTACATTTCTCTTCATTTGTACAATTTTTAGTTGATTCTGGCTTATTCTCCGAATTGCAATGTACATCATCAACTATCTGAAAGCCGAAAAGAATTTGTTTGTTTCCAGATTTTCAAAACATTAACAGAGCAAATCCAAAGGTCAAAATTAAGATGAAGACAAACTAAAGATTGAAATAAATATGTTTAATATATGTCACAAAATAGCTAAAAAAATGCATGTGACGGTTAAATCAGACTGATTAAAAATAAAACCATAAGGTCATCTAGTTGATGAATTGCGCACACTACTCGTCTTGAATTATGACCATGGCCACATTCTGTACTACATTTTGACCATTCCGATGTGTGCCATTCGTAATTGCAAGGCTAAAATTTTTAATAAAAATTTCAATAAAATTAAAATTTTTAATCCAATGATATTAGTGGAATAACATGAAATATTTATTACTTGAGGTGAAGAGCATGGCCGTATATCTATCGGAATTGTAGTAGAATTTTCATTTAGACATTTTTCCAATGGATAAGCTCGACCGTTAATATCTTCACATGTCACACTTCTGCTCTCCTCCGTATCATTACATTTTTCACACTAAATGCCAATTTTATACTTTCTAATAGTTTACTCAAAACATTTGTTTTTTTTTTTCTTATATTTTTCCTTATCCCAAAAAAATTTCATCATCTCTTATTATATTAGTAATGAATGATATATAGGAAAACTAGAAGTAATCGACAATACTGAAAATTCAATTAAATTAAAATTAATAAGAAAATGACGTTTAAATTGTTTGATTTAAACTATTTAATCCAAATAATTTTGAATTTAATTCTATAATTGGAATAATTTGATGTTCGATTCAAGTAAATTGAGAGCAAATTGCTTATTGAATAAATAAGAAAATATTTTTCAAATTTTCTGATTAAATTATTCGTAGCTTTAAAATTATAACCAGAATAACTTATTTCGGTCAGGCAAATTAAGATCAAGTTGTTTGATGAATCAATAAAAAAATATTTTTCAAAATTGGATCAAATTATTTATATAGATTCATAATTGAGCAATTTGATATTTGGCATCGTAGGCTTGTTTTAAACTAATGGTAATGTGCATAATCACTATGAATCACTTATGATCCACAGATATATCAAAATGATCGAAGAATTCTATTTGGATTAATTCTTGGCTTCTTGGTTTTTTTTTTTTTTTTTTTTTTTTTTTGGAGATCTTTCAACTATCTTTTGTAAATTTTTCATTGTCAAATTAGTTAAAACGAAGAAAGAAATAATTTTTTTCCAAACCAATTTCCAATCTGTTGTGACGAAATTGAGTCCTTGACAAGGACCCAAATTACAATGTCGTTGTGTTTCCATAGAATCCTTGTTGCATGCTTCTGCAGGTAACATTTTACCTTCTTCACCTTCTTTAGCGCTTCGGCATGTTACGGAACGATACTGGAAAGCATTACCGCACTTTTCCGAACATGCACTCCACGGTCCTGCTTGCCATTCCGGACATGAAAATCTAAAAAATATCTCAATTTTTTAAATTTTATCTATAGTTTTCATAAAATTTCATTCTTTCTTTTCTTTCAGTATCTATATTAAGAAAATATGAAAAATATATTTTAAATAATAGCCTAAAATGTAAAGCAAAAATCAATATTTGTGATTTTTGCTTCATAATTTACCTGTTACAAGGCTGTTGTACAGATGGACGTTCCATACTACAATTAGCATCATCAATGGTGATTCTTTTACCATCCAAAAATACCTGGTGACAGTAGACAACACGGTATTGAGTACCACTTTCGCCACATGATACACTACATGGTTCCCATTTTCCTTGATACCATCTACGAGCAATGATGTAAAATTGTAGAAAAAAATATTTTCGAAATTGTTTTAAAGTTGTTTTACTAAATTAAAAAATAAGATAATTTAATGGTGACTTAAAAAAAAATTTTAATTTTTAATACTGTAAGCTTGTTTTGGGAGAATTGATTTATAATTTTATATAATATATTTTTTGGTATCAACTAAACATACCAGCATTCTAAAGAATAGACTAATTACTACTATCATTACCGCGCCAACACTAGAGCCATTCTTTTGTTGTTTCGATATTAACATTATTCAAATTTTTCTTCAATTTGACAGCATTTTCAAAAATTATTAAAATATTACAAAAAAAAAAAAAAATCCTACTCCGCTTCACAATCAATTGTTTCGCAAACTTTCTCAGAAATAGGTTTGGTGACATTATTTTCTTCGCAAAGTTCATCTGATACACGTTGTCCCGAGGTACTGTCGACACAATACGGCGTACGACTTTGAATACCTATAAACAAGAATGAACATATTGATACTATTACAACATCGTGTAAAATCAAGAAAGACTATTGTACAATACTGTATAAGACCAATAAAAGCTATTGTAGATGTAAAAAACGAAGTCACAACGACAAAAAGAATAAAAATTCTGTTATGTTTCATTGCCTTTTTTTTTCACCCAAACAGGATAGAGAAATATTTGATACCTTTTTTCTTGGTAAAAATTGGTAAAGTTGTCAAGATTTAGTACCTTTTTTTTTTCTAATTTTTTCATTAATGGAAAAATTACGCAGCTTATTTGGATTTCTTCAATGGTATATCGATATTTATAGCACCAATGTGATGCAAAATTTAAATTTAATCAACCATTTTTTTTTTTTTGAATAATAATGAAAAAATTTTGAAAAAGAAAAAAGTAAGATTTCACCTTTTCCACATGTCACTGAACATGAAGACCATTGATCTGCTTTATATACATACGGAATTTCTTCTTTTAATGGTACCGAAAATTCATATTTAATAGCACCGTCCTATAAATATTTCAAATTATAAAATGTTGCAGAAATCAGATTCTCTAATAACTTAAGTTTAAGATGATTCTGTACATAGCAAAATATAATTGAAATAATTATTAATAGTAAATATCAGTAATGTTGATAATTGTTAATTCTTAAGTGGAATGATGAGTGCTAATAAGTGTCATATTTAATAAATATAATTCAATATAGATAATATTTGCTTCCAAATGACTGTTTTAAATTTGAGCATATCCAAATTTTTTTAACATTCGTCCATAAATTTGAAACGATTTCATATTACTTATTCTTATGAATATTGACGGCTATCATTTTGCATAGATTAAAATTTTAATGATTAGTTCACTTCTCATCAATCGGATCCGTAGTTTGTAATGGATCGGAAATTTGCTTTAATTTTTCATTAGGAATCTTTTCCTGACTGAAAAAAAAAGAGTGGACTCAACTGATGGAATATTTATGTAACGTTAATTATCAATTCATTAATAAGTGTAAAAGAAACCCTATTTCCACGTCGAAAAAGTAGTACAATGATAAGTTCCTCGGTTGTTGGTCCATTAGCGGTCAGTTTTTCGAAAGGATGATCTAAGTTTTTACGAGTATCATATTCGAATAATGTTCCACCAATTTCCAAATCTTTATCTGTTAACTGAATTTGATAATTGCCATTTAAATAATAGTGACCCGATGTATTCTTGATTGCTGAAAATGAATGATATCAAGGTGCATTTATGCATGTAGTGATTTAATATAGGAAATATCGATTTCCTTTTTTTTGTGATAATATATTTGCACTTATAATTTAAACAAATTTACCAAGTGAATTAGTTGTTGAATGCAATTCTTCAACAAAAATTGACGTAGCACCAATTGGTAATCGAATAATATTGTGATAACCGGGTGATAAGTTCCGTTCGTCGAAATATCCTTCGACGGTTTTACACGTTGATCCATCACCACCGCACTTACCACATTTATCATTTTTCATCGCTAAAATATGCCGGAATAACTGTTAATATACATTCAGATATGGTTTATAAATCTACTATCATCAATTGAGGAGAAATAAAATTTATAATAAATAATCAAAAATTAACAAAACCTGATCCAAGTTTGTTATCACATCCAACAGGTAAGCAGACTCCTTCGACACAAATATCATTGGTCCGATGATCACATTTTGTACCATCTATTACCTAAAATTTACATAAATGATCCATTATCATCGATTAGTTGATAAATTTCCTGTTCGATCATCTTCGTCAATTATTCAACATTGACAAATTTAGGATCTTTATATCCAACAAAACTATCTGAGTAAGAATTTCAAAAAAAAAAAAATTACTTTATCAGCCCATTTATAATAGAAATTAGCATTATCTGGTTTACAGGTTAGTTCGCATTTATTCTTTCCTGGATATGGTAACCATTTGTAGTAGTTACCATCCAGTGGTGTATCATCGTATTCGGAGCATTGAACAGCCCGAAAATCCTTAATATTACCGACACATTCCTCGATGTTACAGGATACATAACGTGTTGATGGTCCGGTACATTCACCACTGGAAGATACGATGGTTCCTTTACAATAACTTGTTTGAATTTTGCATCTTTCAATATTAGACCTTTATCCTATTCCAACATATTATATCTAGTCCTGTAATACTTTATGATATCGTATCCTAAGGAAATGTCATACTTGCAAGTTCTTCGTTCCATCTGTACGCCACCACCACATGTCTTAGAGCATTGTTTCTCGAGAAACCACGGACCCCAAGGTCCAGTTTCAACACGTCCTGTTTTATCCATCGTAATTGAGGTATCATCTCCTTGATATACTTGATAAGCTTGTCGTCTACTCCTCAATACAGCTGGATCACTTTCTAATGGTGAGCCCGGATATAAACTTATTTGCTTCATTTCCTGAAAAAGAGAAAGAAAGTTAAATTGCAAGGGGAAATGCAGTAAAATAATGAATCTTCTAATTAATTGACCATTACTACATTCTCTGAAATTCTTCCCAACAAATTAATCATTATCGCTTTAAAATTCTATTATTTTAAACCGTCATCTCTTCTTTTACAATTAACCAATTTGTAAAAATGAGAAATAAATTATGATCACGTTAATCATCTTACAATTTTATGTTAAGTTTTTTGTAAATATAGGTTTTTTTTCAGCCAGGAAGTATTCCAGTAGTCACTTTACTATCTATAAATCAATTCAAACTTAAAGGAAGTATGATTTAGTCGGATAAACAATTAAAAACTTTGAAGTGCATATATTTCATTTATAATTTTTATCATTTTGTATGTGTGATGAAGATGATATACCTGTTTTGTGGAGAAGAATGTGAGGATATTCCATGCTTGAATCGCTACCGGAATGCAACAAATAACGGCTGCTAACCAATACAGCAACCGCATTTTTTTTCCCAAACTTTTCGTCTATAGTAGTTATCCAAAAACAATTGAAATAAAATATTCAAAATCTTTCCACATTTCAACTTAGCAAAGAATAGTGGCATATTTAACAAATAAAATAACCGACCCAATAAAAATCCCAACTATCGATGTAAAATAATGTCTAATTAACGATCAAAAGTAACGCTTTGTCATCAATAAATAGCAGCAATTTAAAATCGATCAGGAACAAAAAAAGATGACACAGAAGAGGAATAAAAAGTTGCATATATCTTGGCTATACGATTTTCTAAACATAGTTCACAGATATTTATTGTAAACCGGTCAAAAGGATTACTCGGGAACCTTCTAAGAGAAAATGTTGCTCAAATATGTATTAAAAATACTAAATATTGTCAACTTTTTATTGTAATAAGAGATATTTTAGAAATGAATGCATTATTATTAAGGAAATGAAAGACTTTCGCGGATTTTTTTTTTTTCCAGTAAAATTGGCACTTACTAAAATATTGTATATTTCATTGTAAAATTATGAACCCACATTTAAATAAGCTTTTTTCAATGTATATGAAAAAATTTGTTCTCGATTTATTTTTCGACAGGTTTATGAAAAAAAGGATGGCATATTTCATTGCAAAACTTGGAATCCTGAAATGTTTCTGGAAGCTCAGGTTTTCATTGAGAAACTGTCAAATTTCAACATTAAATTAACATAAGTAAAAGGTAATAATTAACATTTGTGTCAAAATTTTAAAAAACGAACTAATTTAAGAATAAAATGGCAAAATTTGGGATGAAATTAATATTTTGTTTGAATAAGTTATGATGGGAAGAATATATATGATACTGTAATTAGTATTTATCATTAGTCTTATAATTAAATACTGGTGGAAAAAATGTAATAATAAATGGAAATAGAAGGAATAGTTTATGCACTATTATCTTTCATTTAATTTAAAATATTTCAAATGTTAAACATTAATTTCGCTAGTTAATAAAATCAATATTCTTTCCTTTCTTTTTTTAAAACAAAAAGAAAAAAAACAGTTAGGAAATGAACAAAGGAAGTTGATAAACTACAGTGCATTGATATGTCCATTCTTTTGAAAATCAAATGATTTATCCAATGGTTTTAAATTAAAAGGAAGGAGATAACATAGTTTTATATATCAAAGATTAACGTATAATTTGCATAATATATGTTTCGAAAATCTCGCAAATCATAATTTTAATTTTGATCCCAAACTTAATGATAATCTTATAAGTCGTTAATACAGCTAATAAAAAAAAACTTTAATTGTTACTTTCATTAATTAGTTGTTAAAGGACCAATTTCGTTGAAGATATAAGCATTTATATTTACTTTCAATGACTATGCAATAAATAAATGATTGAAATATCCGTAACTGAAACAAAGGTATCAACTGCTTTTCATCGATCTTTGACATTTATTAGTCATTTGCATGTAGCAATTGATAAGAAAGTGAAGCAATAAGAATAGAATAATCTAATCGTTTCCCGAAGATGTTTCAAATTTCGAGCAACAAATTGTTCACAGAATTGTGCAAAGGAATCGATAGGACAGAAAATTACAAAAAGTTGAAATAAATGAAGAAAATTTTTGAAAAAAAAAAAAAAGCTTAACGGTCGGAGAAAAGTGCGAAGATTAATTGCCGAAAGAGATGGCATTGGTTAAAGCAGAAGAGCTGTCCGACCGTGATGTTTTAAAGATGCATTGGCATCCGTCAACAGACTTATCTTTGTTTAATTACGTCTGCACTGCATGATAATTACTGATAAGTTACTGATAATCTTCCGAGGGAAATAATGATAGTAATATGTTTTTCATAATTAATTATTAGTATAGCTTTTTGGTCGAAATACTTAGCTAATACTGTATAAGTTAAATGAAAGGCTTAATTATACATCTACTAATCTCGATATCATTACTTGTCCTTAAAGACCTTAAAATATTGATAAAACTAAACTATTGCAACATGTTTGGCCTTTTTATTATCAGCTTCAGAATTTTTAATTAACATTTAAGATTCAAGATTCCTAATTAACATTCAAATGATATGAATTTTTTCATGAAATAAAAATGATGGAGTAAACAAATATAATAAATAGCATAAGGATAAACTAAAAATGACGTGTTCTTTCTCTTTTCTCCATCCTACTATCAGTACTATCAGTATCTACTACCAGTATTGCTTTAAGCTTGCAGCAAATATTTTGCCAGTTTAAAATAAGACTAATTCTTATTTGCAAGAAGATTGCAGGGCAAGAATAATTTTTCATATTACTGAAGTATATTAATTATGTATTAATTAAGGATTCGCAAGATTTGAAGCAAAGATAAGCTCTAGCCATTGTGAAAATGATTTTTTTGGTAACAATGCTAGAATTCTTATATCACAAATAAATGTATATATACAAAGTTGGGTGGAAAGTGGTGAGATTAAATCATCGTTGTTAAGCTTAAATTATTGTGCCGATAATGAATTTCATGCTTAAAATTTCCGAATGGAATTAATCAAATGGTCAAATTATTACATTAAATTATTACAATTATTAGAATTCGTAAAAAACTCAAGGAAGAGCATTCGATGATTTACCACATATTAAACACTTTTTAGCTTCAAACTAATAAAAGAGACAGAAATCGCTAGTTTATCCACTGATAAGATTGTCTGATGTTTTGACAACTCTATCAGTGGATAATTTGTCGATTAACTGATGGATAAGAGATTTGGCTTTATCAATAGTTTCTCTCCAATATATTTCAGTTTACTAATATATTAATTGTTGTAGCACCAAATACAGCGATAAAGTATTCCTGGATAAGGGAATTCTACGGAAAATTTTATGGAAAAAAGTGTAAAAAAAAATTAATTAAGTGAGAAACATTGATTGTATCCGCGATAATCTCAGAATTATATTAAATCATTAATGGTTTTATTCGTTATAGTTCATCCCAAAAGCGAAATGCGAAGTAACGAAATAACCAAACGCAATTACTCTGAGGATCAGATTAATCATAGCTGCAGATAAAGAAGGATATCGGAAAATTGCCAAAACAACTTCATGGATATAAATTCAGTTAAGATAAAAAATAAAATAAAATTGTAGTACAAAAAAAAAAAAAAAAAAAATGAAACTTAGAGTAACAAATGAAGTTGCGATTGAAATTGAGGATGAGCTGAGATAGATTGACCGATTTCAGCAGGTTGCTAATCTCCAAAGTGAAGCTAAATGGAAGAGTTGAAATTCATCAACATCATTTTCTCTTTGTAACAAAAGCATCGGATTGATGACCCTTGATCTCTGACCATTTACAAATGATAGCCAACTAGCACTCCAAACTTTCATCTCCAAACTTCTCATCTCAATCTTAATTCTTTATAGCATACAAATCAAATTATATCCTAAATATAATTCTAAATTTAAATTTGATTTTTAAAAGATTTTTTTTAAATTATTGATGATCACATTGATCATTTTTCCAGTTAAAAACAGATTAAATGAATTAATTTAACAACAAATTTCATCCTATTTTCCGGTTGATGCATTTGTCATTTTCATCCATTAGGTTATATATGATATCATATCATATTAATCAGTTATTATCTGAGCAACCGGATAATTTTGATTACTTGTAGATTATTAGAAAGGAAGAAAACATGAATGATTTCGAGGCATAAATATATTCAAGATCCATTCTTTTAGGCATGAATTTCTAGGCGATTTTATTTGAGTGGGACATTTTATTAAATTGACAAACAGTTGGACATATGTCATTATAACATAGAGATCAGCCACTACACTTATTATTCCTTCGTTGGTAACCACATAATAATTGTAATAGATTTGTTTTCTATTATTCAACCATGCAAAATAACAGAAAGCAGATGTTTGCTAAGTATCCAACAAATTTACAGTCTGCTTCGTGAAAGAACAAAAATGTTGCCATTTGATCTTTTCTTTTTTTTTTTCTTTCAAGCTACCGCTTTATAGATACCATTTAATCGGAATTGTTACATAAGAAACAGTTCTTTCAAATTTTTCAAAAAAATAAAAAAAAAAAGAAAAGAAAATGGACTTGGAATTCACAGAGTCTTTAAAAAATGCCAGTTTTTTATTTTTTTATTTTTTTTTTTTTGATAGATTGTTTTTATTTATTTTTCGTTCATTTTGCTTTTATTTTTGAACGTAAAAAATTTTTAAATTTTAAAAAATTATAATTCATAAATTTGATACTAACTTTCAAGAAATTATTATATGAAAAATTTCATCAAAACAAAAAAGACTTTTTTTTAAAAGATTGGATAAATTTCATGTCAGATCATAAAATTTTAATGTTACGACACAACAGCTTATTTCATATTCTGCAGTAAAACGATCTCGAATCTCTTAAATGATATTTCAGGCAATAGTATATCTTCGTCCAGACGCTCTTTGTGACTAATCCAAAATAAGATAATAATATCGATACACGTTTTTTGATTGAAGATTTTTTTCTCTTTGTTTGTTTTTTTTCAAGGAAGAAAAATGCAAAAAATTTCCAAAATAAATTTTTTGGTCTCGAAATGAAAGGATATTCTAATACTAGAGATAAAAAAAATCTGTGATATTGATCCATTTTCTCTTTTTGCACTTCATGACAGATTATTTGTTTGAAAATTAGGATTTTTTAAAAGATTATAATTATTATTTTTCCGAAAATTAATATCAAACTCATAACTTATTCATTGGTAATTTCAAAAAATCTCTATTTTCAAAATTTGTTTTGTTTATCTCGATGTTCCCCTTGGTTTCTTTCTATTTTGATTAAAATAAAATTATCGTGCATTTATTATAACCTCAACACTTTGATTTTTGACAAATTATTAAAATTTTAATTATTGTTTGATTATTAAAACTTCAAATAAATCAAAGAATTAAGAAATGAAGGTTAGTAACAACAGATAGATTCGCAATAATTTATTGATAAATTTTTTTATGTTTAGAAAAACAAACATTTTTTTTAAAGTTTATTTTAATGACTAATTAAAAAAATTGTTTTGTATATAATAATTCCTTACTATTAAGACTAAAGACAAGTTCATAGAAAATGCCAAATGTCAGATTGATTGGTTTTGCGAAAAAAGTTAATGATTGCAAAAAAGCGGCAAGCAGAAATATTACCAAATATTTCGTTCACAGTTTTTACAATTTGTCTCTAACTTTGGAAAAAAATGAATCACAGAAAGATAATATGATAATTTTTTTAACATTTGGTAAATAGAAGTCTTAAGTATCCATATGCTTGTTGATAAATTAATTAACATATGCTAGATTGTTTACAGCTCAATTTTAGTTAGTTGATATTGCGATATGCTTTCGTACTATATACTTTCGACCTATTCCAACAGCAAAACTAATCAATATCATTTTATAGATGAATTATGGATGAAAAATATTTATCGAAATATTATATCGATAGATATTGATAAAAGATAATTTTAGAATACAATAACATGCCATCCGACAGTACTTTACCGACAAATAGATGTATATAAGTAATAAATATGGCAATTATATATATATATATATATATATATATATATATGTTAATAAATACGGCAAAATAATTAGCGTTAGTTTATTCAATTTCATTCTACTCTCGAATAACTTTTCTTGGGATGTATAGCTTTCTTCTTCAAAAAGCGAAAGAATTCGAGACTAAATTATAATGAATTCGAACAATCATAGGTTCAACTTCATTGAGCACGAAGTTAAACTATTATTAAATATAAATAATTATAGTAAACACTAGTTATAAATTTAAAATTATTAAAAATATTCCCAATCATATGTAGAAGTTTACAAACGCTCAATTATCAACTGTTTGTGTTATAATCATCATATCAATTATCATTGTTATATCAAGCATGGAATTTGAATTATGGCATCAATTATTATCAACTATTATCAATTATTACATAAATTACGAATAACTTATGGAAAGGCATTTCTCCCTAGTTTGTATTCTAACGATTATATTTCTTAATTCTTAATTAGCTCATTAATATAAGAGAACTATTAAGCAACGAGCCATATTTCCTTCCACTAAGCATCAAACATAAGATCAATCCATCATTTTTTTTTTCCCCGTTTCCTGACTTGGGAAAAATTATCTCACTGCTGACAGCTAGAGGTACCTGCAAGATCGTTTGCTTCCTTGGATTTTTCTATTTTCTGTGATGAGATCGAAAGTCAACTTTGTTAAATGTCACAATGAAAACGCTAGTAATTAATATGCATCCAAGAGAGATCGAATAATTTGGTTACTATGACGTTTTTGGTTGAAATAACCTGAAATATTTTTTGAAGAATGCTATGAATATGTTCGGTGTGCTATTGTGAGATCATAAGAAAAAGCGCTTTAGCAAATGATTATATAACATCGATAATCACTAATATAAGTGCTTTCAGATAGATTCCATCGAAAGAAAAAATGAGTTGCAGATGAATGTTATCGAAATGAGTAAAAAAATAAGTCACTGAAATGAGTGAATCGTAATTACATCTGAATTTTATTGAGCTTATTATTCACCGAATCATTTATATACTCTCTCTGCATATATATTATGAATAATATCATGATATAGATTTTGTTTAATAAACTATTTCGACCTCTGTGTGCTTGGGTCATTTTCTGAATAATTTTAATTAAGTGTCTCGATCTGGATAATCCAGTCTAATTAATGAACTCCAAATCGATGATCCATTGAATTGATCGAGTTTTCTACTACGTGAGGTGTGATGTAAAGTAGATCAAGTTAGCATTTATCATTACTCCTTTTTAATATCCGGAAGGTGAAGATCATGGATGCAATTTTGAATTTTAAAGCAGTATTTGTTATGAATACAATAGTATAGAATGGATCGAATAACATGCAGATTTACAGATGCAACATAAAACAGGTATCAAATACGTAGCAACGCAATTGTATACAATGATGAATTCGACAAAAACGCCCTAAACAGATCTTTTTTTCGTTTATAATTCCTGCGCGCTTAATCTTCTGCAGAATACTTTTTCCGAAGTTTATCATTTCGTTCTCGATAAGAAATAGTCCCGAATGTTAATTACGGTAAAATAATTTTTTTTCTTGCTAAACAAGCCCCGATTTAAAGACAACCGATTGGATTGTAAAAAATGAATTCCAATTTTTACGCTTGAATTTGAAATTGAACTTGAAATTAAGCCTGGACCCATCACCACAATAAGTTTCAGACCTCTATTTAAAAACAGATTCATAAACTAAAGTTAATCAGACAAGATATCTTATTGTTTGATGTCACTTGCTGCCCTTTGTATGAGAATTGACTTAACTATACGATTATACTTTGATATTTGAATTACTACAGTAAGTTTCAGGTTTTTATTTAAAAACAGATTCGTGGGCCGAAGTTAGTCAAATGATCTCACAGTATGAGTTCAATCATACAATTATACTTTGAATTATACATAAGTTTAATCACAGCAAAGCATGAATTTAAAGTGCAAACTTTAAGACTATGATTTAACTTGAATCTAGGTAGCAATTACGACTTTATACTTTACCCTGCATTTGTTCGATTCAATTGTTTTTGTATGTTTTTTTTATCCGATTCAATTTTATAGCAAGATTGTAAAAAAAATGAATCAAAAAAAATTGGATAAATTTTATTAAAAAGTATTTAATTGAAGAGTATATTTCAGAGTTTGAATTATTCCCGTTATTTTTCACTGTAAAATTTACAAAAATCTCCCTTACTTCATACCGATAAAGGTACTAATCATTTCGAGTAACCTAAACATCGCTTGTGATTGCAAAACTTCAACGAGGAATGTTTGCTGCCAGAATTGGCTTATAGCCATCTGTATACAGAAAAAACTTGAACTGGTCTTCTTATGCAAATAATCTGAAACATACATCAAGTCTCACCTTAATTACTACCTATCTTTAATTACTAGCGGTACAGATCGAAAAACACCATTTAGTCTCACTACAAGCAATTGTTAATAGTAGTAACATTTGTTACTATTTGCTTTATCTTTCTCAATTTTGCACCCGATCCTTGCTAAGTTTCGTTAAATAATCTTCAGTTGGACCAAATTACTCTATATTTCTGAATTGTTCCGATCATTCTTCGATCTTTTCCTAAAACCTGCTTGTTTCATATTTAAAAAGTTAGAAATCAAGAAATTATTCTATACCATTTGTGTTATCTTGCATCTAATTGTTCATTATTCATTTATTGAATTAAAAACTTGACCTTTCGCATGGAGTTTTCCCAATATTCTATACTGCTTCATGATGGAATCATGCATAGAATGATTTCAAAATTAATTTGAATATATCTTCCCAACAAGGTCTATCCATCTTTTGCTTTATTATTTACTGATTACTTATTTCTGCAAGAATTTGAAAATTACAATTCGAAGAAGTTTTGATCAGTAACAACTGAAACTCAGTTTCAGTGATAATAATAATTTCCCTCAAAATAATTAGTAAATTTCTGCTGACCACTTCCTTTTGATCTCACAAAATTTATATATATATGTATATATATATATAACATTATTTTTAATTTTATTGATGGACAAATTTTATAATCAGTTCAAATTTATGTTTCAAAATTAAATTTGGAAATAAAATCCAATTAGAAACTTTACTGTTTATGTGTCAAATTCAGATTCTTATTGGAAGAGGACATTATTATTTGTATTAGTGGCATGTATAATTGGTTGACATATTGAACGGTAAACCAGATGAGAATCTAAACAAGAAAAAACAAGGGAATTAACAAAGATTATTATTTGAAAAGAAAAAAGAAAAAGAATAGAAAGAAATCATAAAAATCTCGCATCATTACGGCACTTTGACAGAAAATTGCAAACCAAATAATGAATGAATTTTTATCGAGCTTGTAATTGTAATTGGACGAGTAATTCAACTTAGATTTTCTCAACACCAATCATGCACATTCAAAATCATCCGATGATTTTAGTATTTACTAGTTTCTTGCATCCAAATAATTATTCAAATATTACAAGAAATTCAAATTCCTCGATAAGGAATATACACCTTTGGGAATGTTTGAACAAAAAAAAGTTAAGTATTTCCAAGTAACAATACCTGAGCATGGTATTATTCGGATCTTTCAAATATGACAAGAATCCTACTATTATCTAAAACCTAATTATAAAAATTCGAGAAAAACTTAAGAATAATGATATTTTGCTTTTTTTTTTCTATTCATCTTCAATTTTAATATGTTTAATTATATATAAGAGTTATGCAAAACTTAGTAAGAACTTTTTCTTAATAACTTATCCCAAAGAATTATTGGAATTATTCATTGAATAATCTTAACAATACATCCATGTTGATAAACATGAAGACTAATGAAGATAAAAAAAAGAAAAAAAGGTAGGTAACGAAAAAAAAAATTAATTATATTAGAGATCGCTTGAGAGTATATATTTGGATAAAACATTCATAATGTTTTGAAATTAATTTAAATAAAATAAACGAAACTGAGAGTGTGAAAAATTTTTACAATTAATTTGTAAATATGCTCAGCGATCAACATTGATAACAAAATCCTTATAACAAAAGTTTACAGTGATGATAATCGTGGATGGCATTATTGTATTGCCGATGAGATTATTTACAAAGGTAGAAAGGAAGCAGTGTTGATGATATTTAAACAATTATGTAAATTATATTAATTAAAAAGTAATTACAACAAAAAAGCTTCATTAATTATCCTTAATATATCGGAATTGTTCTCGACATACAATTTATATCGAAAGTTGTGAGTTATAAATTGTGTTTCGGTAGGCACTATGATGGCACCTGCATATATGAAAAATAACAATGATTGATTTAAAACATACGATTAATTAAAAATGAAATGAAAATATCCTTACTGATTATCTAAGCAAAAAGATTACATTAACTAGCAATTATTCGGTTTCGGATGCTTTAAATTTGACTTTTGCTTTAAAATTAATTAGATGACCTGACTTGAAGAAATGTTGAAGAAGTGATGGCGCTCTAAAGTACTGATGACAATACTTTAGAGGTCTCTGACCCTCCAAATTTTCATGAAATCGATCGATGTTATGAAAAATGTAATTTGTGATTTCCCGAAAAAATTTGTCTAATGTTAATAGTTTCAGTTAAATTAAAAAGAAAGGAATGTTAAAGAGGTGGTGGACCGTCGACATAATCCAAATGTGGTCCTAAAGTTGTTCGCCAAGGTACAAGAGATGATGTAGCAAACCAGGCTGTAAATGCTGCTATCACGGCGACAATAAATAGCATCTTAACAGACCAACTGATATGAGGAATGTTCACACAGCTATCCTGTCTTAAACTTGACGTCGTTTTTTTATCATCTTTCAAATGCACGCGTTTCCTGCTACGTACAAATGTTGCTTTATCAATACTTTTTGCGTGACCTATTTCCTTTTCAAATCTGTAATAACAAGTTATTAAAGTAATTAATTTAACAATATTATAAGTCAATCATATCGATGTATTATTTAAATTGGCCGATTATGAGTGATATTCAAGAAATGTTTGCAAAATTTCTCATCAAATTAATCACTTCAAATCCATTGGAAGTTCATATTTAATTTCACAGTTTTCACTATTCAATGTTCCACGGCAAACTGAAATGCAAATTGAAATGAATCAAACCTGGTTTTTAGCTGTATGAGTGCATTGGAATATAGGGCTAATTCAGAAGTAAAATCGATCGGAGGTGGTTGCTGCGTGGAAGAACGATGATGAAGTGATGCTAAATTACAACTCAGGTAATTGCATGCTGTTTCTAGACGATTCATTCGTTCCTGACATAATTCCAATTCGGAACATATCTGCTGAAATGATAATATTGATAAGGCAATATCTACAATAGTTAATTAGAATAATTGTCGAAAAAAGAATCAATAATCTTGAGTGAAAGTTTCAAATAGAAAAAAGTTTGGAATAATTGCGCTTGATGTAATTTAACCTGCGAATAATATCATAAGTTATCTTTCAAATATCATGACAAAATGAAATTCCAAATCCCATTCCTAAAACTGATTTTCCTTAAAAGTTGTAAGAAATTCCAAATTTATTCCAAACCTTAAATCTTTAAAATCCTCTCACTTTTCAAAAAAAAAAAAAAAAAAAAAAAAGAAAAAAAAATTTAATTCTCAATCATGAAACTTACCATTACCCTCAATATTTGAATCTCACTAGAAGTTGTCATCAATGTTGTTTGTGAGAAAATTTCGGCAATTGACCTATGCTATGGATCAAAGAAACTTTGCGATAGAAATTCGAAAAAGACGAAATACATAAAAATATCAAAATAAATTATTCAAAAAACCATCAGAAGCTAATAAATATTATCACTTACCTCAGAATTATCAGTTCCTTTACGAAGATCAGACAGATCACTTTCAATAGTTTGCATCATCATTTGTATAATTCGTTGTGTCTCAGCCCAATCATTCCATTTATCTCGAATGGCTTCAATTTGTGTCATTAATTGCTCCACTCGTTCCACAGCTTCTTCGTAACCTCGACACAACGGCTCGAATTCTCCCAGTAAACTTGATAGATCACCAGAAAATGAATCCGAACTTAACAGACTCTGCAATTCCTCCTGTTCTTCTAGCAACCGTTCATGAATATCCTGAAAATTTTCTTCAATTTTCAGTTTTTCATTCTAACAAAAAGGAAAAAAAGAAAAAAAAAAAAACGAATTGTAGCATCAAAAATATACATATTAAGGTAAATCTATAATACATGATAGCTGATAATCAGGTTATCTGTCATCTATCCCATACACAATAGTTTTCCAATTATCAAATAATTAAGTAATCCATCACTTATTCTATTCAGAATAGTTTCCAATCATCAGATAATTAGACATTTTTATCACCCAATTCATCCAGAATAGTTTTCAATCAAATAATCAAGTAATGCATCATATCTTCCATCCAGAACAATGTCCAAGGATTTAAAACTATCTCTTCCCTTTAATCTTCGAACTTCCAACTTTCAACTCTCAACTAATGTCTCAGTTTCTTTCACTTATCTATCATTATTAAGTGCCACCTCACGTATTCATTTTATGTACAGACATTCCAGATTTAACATCATAAAAAAAAGAAAAAAAGAATCACGTTGAATATTTTGAGAGTGCTGTCAACGTCACCCAACGACCTGATCGATGATAGCGTCGAGAACGACGAGTCAAGACCACTGTCGTCGTGATGGATCAACTTGAGCGAAGATGCAAACTTTTCAATTTTCGATAAAATAATAGGCAATAGTGACTGTTGGGGTAATGATGCCAGTGGAAATGATGGAATACATTCGGTGCTATTATTTGTATTATCGTTATTTACCGTCAAAACGTTATCCAAGTCAGATTCTGAGAAATGGCGAGATTTCGATGAATTCAACAGCTTCGATACTAATGGTATTGTTCTCGATTTTACCAATTCTAACTTATCATTCACACTAGTATCCTGCAAAAAGTTTCTATTTTTAAATGGAAAAAAAGCAAAATCTCATCACTTCTCCCAAAAGACAAAATGAAATTTTATCAATTCCGAAAAATTAAATGCCAAAATAAATGGGAGAGGAAAAAACATAAAGAATCGAAAGGCTAGAATCAAAGAATACGGCAGAAGATTAAAAATCGGCAATTCATCACAAACATACCATTTAACGCAAATAATAAAAAGAATCAAACATTGCAATTTTAAAAATTTTATTAAAAAAAAAAGTATTCCGCAGCTTTGTAACTCTCCTCAAACTCATCTTCTCCTATCTATCTGTTTTCTTTCATTATCAAAAAATAAAAGAAAATTCACTGTAAAAAAGCTGTCTAGGATATAAAATTTCTTTTCTTTCTTTTTCAATCGAAATGAAATTGTTACAAGCATACAACTGTGACTGATATTTGACAAATATAATCAATAAAATCTCTCTGAACGATATTTGAGAAACGGTGACAAATGGAAGAGAGAAAGGTATCCCACATTCATACCTGTTTCCTCCATTATCGATCATTAGCTATTTATATAGCATCTCCTAGCAACCACTCTTTTTACAACAATCGAACTGTTAACAGAAAATAAACTGGTAGAAATTCATTCATTTCTGATCATTACACTATATGCATGGAAAAGCATTGATGCTGCTCGTATGCATGAAATCTGAAGGATATGGCAGATGGATGAACTTACCGAATGTTTGCGGATACATTTTCCTGTAACCGCAGCCACTGGTCGGGCTGTTTTTTCTCGTGTCGGCGTTTTCTTTTCATCCTGCAAATCATTATCATTAATTATTAATTACTGGACACAAATTGGAAACAATTATTCGTGTATCACACATCTACCTCATTCATAGCATTACTACGGATTATGAATATAAATTGCAAAATTACCATTATTTGAGCAGACATTAGCAAATTAAAAAAATCGAAAATAATAATTTATGTCATAACTATACTGAATTATGAATTAAAAATTTGTAAAATCAATAACTGAACAATTTAAATAAAAAATTGATGAATCATTGTATTTGTATATTATTAATAAGATTAAGAGACGTAATTATCATTATATATTATCAGTACCAAAATTAATAGCGCTGAGGACATTAATTAGTTGATTAAAATTAAGAGAAAAATCTATAAGATTAATGATAAATAGATATTGATTGTATTTCTTATCCTGATCACTGATAAAAAAAAAAGAAAGAAGAAACGTACAAGAATGTAAGATGAATGTAATAAATGAGTGGGAAATGAAGAATGCGAACTACCAAGTTGCATATGAAAATCATCCTCAATAGTCAGCACTGATATATCTTCTCGATCATCATCCTTATCATCCCACCCATCTTCAGCTTTCGCTGGTGGCTGAAATATATTCTTAAATTTAATAAAAAAAAAAACCCAAAACTAACTATAACTCATTTATAATTAGTAGCATATCATTTATTTGTTTTTTCTATCTTTTTTAATGTAAATGATGCCCTGATATAATAAGAGTAAAATGAAAATGAAATTTTGAAAAGGCACTTAATTACAAATGAAAGATTAAATAGATAATGATATAATAAGTGTAAGGTGATAACGAAGTTTTGAAGAAGGCACTTAATCACAAATGGAAGATTAAACAGATAGGTGGAAGAGAAGAACGGTAATTAATTAATGCTGCAATCATGTCAAATGAAGGTCATTTCATGGCAACTTGCAAATATTATATATAATTTCAAATTTTTGAAAGAAAAGTGATTTGTATGGGTTTATTCATTATTACACTTTACTTTTCATGAGAATAAATGAAAGCATTGTCAAACAATATTGGATACTAATAATACTAATCAATTTAGAATCTGGACAATTTTCACATACTATGATTGCCATAGATGAAAGAGATAATGAAAGAAATGCTAAAGAATGAAAAAAACACGAACTTTTCCCAAAATTACCTGAGCAATTTAAATTTTATGAGAATATGAGACAAGTAAATGGATCTCGTTTACGGATATAGGAATGAAAAAGGAAAAAATTTTTGAGGAAGATTAGCCTAAAATGAATTGACAGAAATACATCATTAGAATGCTCCATATAATAATAATAAAACTAAGCTGCTAAGAAATACATTATTATGACTGGTTCTAAGAGTCTAAATTATTGGAAAAAAAGAATGTTATTTATCGTTTCTAAAATTAAAGTACTAACGTCACAATAATTAATCATGAGTACGATAGCAAATGTCACTGTAATGGAAACACGAATTACACAAGGTCAAAAGTTAATATAGTTTTATAAGAGAAATGCAATGTCATGGTTACCATAAGTTTCGAAAGCATTAAATCAACTTTAATTTGCTGTCATCACTAGCTAAGAATCGTGCATTATTAATTCAACTCAATTGATTTTTATAACAAACTCTATAATCATCCCATTCATACGGTGGAGCATCACTCTGATCTGGTCCTGTGGTATCACTATCACGATAATTACTGGCATTCCAATGCGACATTGATGCACCTGGAGCTGAATGGATTGATGCTGCAAAATATGCTCATTCATTATGTGAATCTTTAGCCAGTAATTAATTTAAAAAACGTGATAATCGAAAGTAATTACTTAAGAAACATAATAATTGTAAAAAAATAATTGATTTAACAAATGTAATAACCACTATATTAATTAACTTCCCAATAACTACTTTTACTTCTAGAAAAACTGAGCTGTTATAATATTTTTGAAAAAAAAAACTGTAATTTAAGATCAACCAGAATTTTCCACTAACTGTCACAGAAATCAACAAGGAAAACAACTGACTGTCTATAAACATTCCGAGATGTTCACCATCAGACATGGATCGAGGAAGACGTCGAGCACGTAATTTACGTCGAACTTGATGCTTACTACGAAGTGTAGTTCTTAAATAGTGAGAGGATGGTAAACGAATTGAACCTAACGATGCAATCGCACCATTCAGCTGAGGTAAATCGGACCATGTCTGTGAGCATATACTATTTTCCATATCCTGAAATCACTAACAATTTTAGAGTGCAGACAATTTATTAGAAATACCACTCGCAAAATTTACATAAAGAAAGAAAAGGATCAAAAATAAAGAAAGATAAAAAGAAGACAGACATAAAATTAATTGCTTCTAAAAATTTAATCATTTTTTTAAAGAAGAATAAAATTGGAAGAGAGTAGAAAAAACAAAAAAAGATAAGAAAAAATAAAAAGGACAGAGAAGTTTCTAAATGAATTTTCATGATGAATAACATTGAAACAAAGTTGAACGAAATGACGGGATCAAGATGGATAAGCGGATTATGGATAAAGAGAGTTCAAGATGAGCAACCATGACGGATAAAAATTGCGAATGAGCGAGAAATACAAAATAAGATGAAAAAATAATCCAAATTTGTCAAAAATTAAAACAATAAAAAGGACAGGCAAAATTTTAAATGAATTTTCATGATTACTGAAGAAGAGAGGATTTTTTTTTTTTCTCGTTCACAAGCTACAATAAAACTCACCCGTCCTAATGGATCGTTGGAGATCTTCATCACGGATGGGAAACGATCAGATAAGCTAAGTCGTCCTTTGCGTCGTCTTTTCAAAGAAAATAATTTCACGTCCAAAACTGATGGCGGCGTAGCAGTTTTGGTTTCGATGATCGGATTCAAATCCGTTGGTAAGTCGTCGCTTCCTTCGCTAGATGCATCGCAAGAATGCTGTAAATAAATAAATAATTTAATTCACTTCAAAAGATGAGAATTCTCATCGAGAAGACCCGCAATAATTAGGACAAGCTGAAGCAATCCAATGACATCCATATTCTTTTATAGAATCAGTTCTAAAAAGCCAACTGATCGTTTCAGTTCGGTGTCGCATTTTTTGCTGATGACAAGACTACCAATTATGAGATTATTTTCAATATTATCATCATTATGATCACCATTACCATAAAAGCATTATTATCATCATCAACTACCGGCTATCCAAGAAAAGAGTGGCAAACGAATTTTACAATAAAAAAAAAAATAAAAAAAAACTAAATTTTATAAATAAATATTGAATATAGCAAACCTTATCATCATCATCAACATAGCCAAGAAGCCAATTACGCTTGGAAGATAATGGGTAGCAAGTTTTGCCATATTTAAATTCACGCCATTGAGTACCTTGTTTTTCGATTCTTCCCAATTTCGGATTACCATTTTCATCATCATTTAGCAACGACAGTATCTCCTGTAATTGCGTTTTAGAATAAGTTGTAAGGACTGTTCCTCTTAACTGTGCGCGATCTATAAAAAACCATAAAATTTTTTTATAAAATTAAATTTACAAGATTTATTATAAATAAACGTACCTTGATGTCATCATTGGAATCCATTTCAGGTTCCTCTTCCGCATTCACAATTAAGGAATCGGTGAGTACATGCATATCTGTTGGGCAACCTAAGCTTTCAGCAGGCCAATCTGACATTGATATCCGAGGAACTTCCGTATCTGTAGCCCCTTTAATATATATTACACCTTATATTCATTTTATCATAGGTAAAATTATAAAAACTATATCTTTCCAGTTTCTTTACGAAAGAGGTTACAGAAAAAGGTTGGATTTTCTAGGAAAAAAAATCTATCTTTTAGCAATTGTGAATACATTTCTTGAAGTTAAGTATTTGAATGAACACCACATTTTTGTACGAACATTTCATGATGTAGCTGCTTAATCATCAATTTTAATTCAACAGCTGGTAGAATGATAGCTGACTAATAGCCTGCAGATGTTATTATATCACAAACAATAATATACGTGAATGACTGAGAACTTCCAACTTTATAGGAATAAATTTGATAGCACAGAATATTGCATTAGATAATTTACCAGTTTCATCCAGTGGTACTGTTTTGTAGAAACTTTTCACTGGTGAATATTGAATTCGTTGTCGTCGTTGTTCATCTACATTCGTTGGGAAGAGCCATCTTAAAATAAATGTTTACTGCAATATTTCATTTATTTCCAATATTAAATTACTAAATATTGAACGATTCAGTAAAGAAATTTTTCATTAATGAATAATGAAATGATTCGAGCAAGAGGATTCTAATGCTCATATATAAAGCTTTTAGACGATAAAGAATACTGTAATTGACATAGCTTTCGAAGAGATTCGTTCGCTTCTTCATATTACCTGTTTCTATGTAACTAAAAAATATAAATATGTCTACTATCTCGAAAATAATAGCAGCTGTAAAATTATAAAATCGATACTTCCAGAGCGGAAAAGAGAGATGAGGATTTGATGATTTCAGTAATAAATAGATTAATCTAAAATCGTAAAGCAAGTGATAAAATCTTCCCGTGGAAACTATTACAAAACAAACTGAAAAAAAATAAATAAAAATTTGATTGAAACAACTGAATCGATAAATAAATAAAAATTTGATTAAGACACAATTGAATCAATAAGCTTACGTTAAATGAGAATTCACTTCTTGAAAATTGGTGTTATCATTCCACGAACTTTCAATATCAGAATGATGATGAATTTTGGTACAATTATTGGTTATCGTTGTTGTTGATGAAGATGTTGATTCATTTAACTTCATTTCATCGCCATTTTTCCATGAATGTTCTTCCCTAAATTTGATAATCTTTCTATTTCCAATCAATATTATCAATTATTTGCTCAGTTAATTTTTTTTTTTATTTTATTCATTCAATTCGATAAAATCGTATTCCTTTTACTACTAACTTCATAAATCTATTTATCTCTGCTTATATCATAATTCCATTCTATCCATCCAACAAATTTCATTTTTTCTTTTTCGACTACTAGTAATACGGATTCATTTGGTCAATCAATAAGAAATATTCATAACAATCAATCAATATGCTGTAAATTTCATCCATTAATATAATATGTTAGAAGTTTGATTGCTATAATGGAATTTAATTTTTTATTGAAATACTTTTTCATATTATATCAATCCCCAAGAATATTTGTTTTTAATGAATAAAACAAACTCAGTTTGTGGCATCGTCTTGTAATCAATACTTTCGTATTCCTCTTCAGCGAATGGTATAATATCTTCGTTGACTCCTTGTTTTAATTCATCTGACGTCTCATTTCCTTTTGATTTTTTATCACTACTGTTAAGAAGACGTCGCCGTTTCACCTGTGGTTCCCGTAATTCAGGGTCACTTTCTGATTCGTCATCGCTCTATAACATATAACAACATTGTTAATATTTTTTTCAGAAAAAAAAAAAAAAGAAAAACTTTCGTGTCATTTTATTTCATTCACTTCCAAATTTATCATCCATACTTTTCTAATCCTCAGTAATTTCTTTCATCATATTCTCTTACTCTTTGTATTTTATACTACAGGAATATTTTTTTTTTTAATTTTTTCTTTAAAAAAATCGATGAAAATATCGACCGAATCATAAATATTTCATATAAATATCTCAGAAATTACAACAAAATTAGTATATGATAACATAGACATTTGAAGTATCGTAGACAGATGCCAGAATAAAAGCTTATCAGTGAACAGTTTGATATATTAATAAAAGAGATATTTTCACAATGAAATTACCGTAGGAAGATGTTATTTAAAAAAAAAAAAAAAAAAAAAAAAAAAAAAAATGCGATTAAGTGAGTATATGGAATATGATATCAGAATTTGTTGTAGAGAAGTGTCAGGAAGAAATGTAATCATGTGGTGATTTAAACTTGATATTAGTCGCATTACTACGATTTATTCCTATATTTTCACTATTTTCAAAAGAGCTTATAAACATCACATTTTATTTGCATAATAAATACACTCTCAATATTTCTTACCACAAATTATTTCATGTGCAAATATTGACTATTTGCCACTTTCATTATCATCAAAACAACAAAAATTGTATTATTGTCATCATCGCTTACATTCTGTTATCACGAACATTATCATTTATTATTTGTCGCATAGCGTTGGAATTTCAAAGATTATGCTTTAATCACTAGAGCAATTTTCATCATTAGTTTCCCTTTTTTTTTTCTTATGTTATATTCAGATTTTTATCCAGTAAGAGGATATAAACTAAAGCAATCCTTCACAGGGTGAACATGCAAGATGAATCCTTCCTCTGAATCACTCACTCTACAACTTCGTCAAATCTTCCAACTGAATCATTCATTCTATTACTTCATCTCAATCGCTTACATTACCCATTCTTAGCTAATTAAGACATATCTCAATCATTACTGTTAAAAATGAATTTTTAAATCACAGTCATTCTAGAATTAATTATACGCAGCTTTCTGTTTCCTCCAATCATGTAATGACTGACTTCTTCCTTAGAGGATCACATCGACGCAATAAAAAGTGCATTTCTTCTATTTATATAACAATTAACTTTTATCTTAAATGATCAAATCGACCGCAATATGAGATTCACATACAACAGCTGCTTAACATCTGTACCATAAAAAATGAAATTTATATTCCATCTCAAGAAAAAAAAAAATGATTTTTCTTTTTGCAGAATTCCTTCAGTAAGATAAATGTTTCCAATATAAATGTAACGTTATCCAATTGATAAACCCAATACTTTTTTTCGCATATAATATAGTAGCGGAAACAATTATTCATCGATAAGATTAGTAATATCATATGATGATAACAGTGTATTTCTTTAATATTATTTACTTGGCATATTTGTTGCAACCATATTGTTTACCTTAATTATGTTCTGCTTAAAAGAACTTCAAGTAAAAAAAAAAAAGAAATGGCGGGCAGTTGGGATATTTTGAAAATTTGAACAAAAAAAAGCCTCTATCTTTAATAAAATCTCAATTTTCTTCCCAGTGCATTTATTGGAAGAAAATATCTAAGTCATTATGGCAGAATGAAAATATAATTAAAGAGAATTGTAACAGTTTGTTTCATGATGGATGAATTTTTCGCTAAATTGCAATATGAGATTGATTATAAATCTAGTGAAAAATAAGACTGAAATTTTGAAACCAAAAAAAAAAAAAAAAGAAAAAAAAGGTGAATAATGAATTGTAAAGGACCTATGTATATCTATTGATCTTGTTACCGTTAAATGTCGCATAAAGACAAAAAGTACCTTTTTCAAGGTATGCAAATAAATGAAAGCAAAAAGATGGTGAAAATAAACAGCTTATCGTGAAAATCGGAAAGTGATAGATAAACTACTGAAAAATGATGAAGTGGAAAATTATTTTTTTCAAAATAAGCTAATAAATGACGGCATGAACATATTAATTAAAAAAGTACCTTTTCCAAGGTAAGCTAATAAATGAGAACGAAAAGATGATGAAGATGAACAGCTTCTCGTGAAAACCGGAAAGGTGATTTGATAAATTACTAGAAAATAATGAATAAATTGATTAGAAAATTACTTTTTCACAAGATTAATAAATGAGAGCAAAAAGATGGTAAAGGTAAATTTTGTTTATCGTGAAAATCGGAAAGGCTAGGATATTGCACTGCGGTACATGCTGATAAAAGGTTATGCAGAATTGTGAATAGGATAATTACAAAGGATAGTATCAAATAGCACATCAATTAATTTATGATTAGTAGATGAATAATGTTTGTTGATGGACTGGTGTCCAAGAGAGGGAATGAATATACGGATAACAATTATCCGGACGAGAAATGAAACGCTTCAAAATTGAAAATTCAGTAATTACGAAAGGCTTTTAAAAAGGAAAATTAAAATGTTACCTCTACCCACTAATTAGTATCATATTCATTTCAGGGAAATATGTTTTTGACGTAAACAAGCTGTATTACCTTTGCTAAATGCGTAACGTAAATAAGCTATATTACCTCAGACAAGTATATCATTTTCAACTTATCAAATTTTTTTTTTTTTCAAACAGCTCGGCCAATAATAACTGATATAAAAAACATTCATACAAAGATCAATTTTAAATGGAAAAATGAGGATGAAGATTAATTTAAATCGATATCATGAAGTATAATCATGTGACTGCAATAAATACAAACTAATATGATCATTAAAATGTTATCGCCAATGATCAATTGATAACAAATCTATTTCAGGGAAATATATTTTCGATATAAGCAGGTTATATTATTTTTGACAAGCACATTTTCCATCTATTAAATTTATTTGTTTTTTTTTTCTTTTTTTTTGCTTTTTTTTCAAACAACTAAGCTAAGAATAACTGATCATAAAAAGATGAATTTTAAACGGAAAAATAAAGATGATTATTTCAGCTATCGATATCATAAGATATGATCATTAGGAATGCAATACAAATGTCCATGATCTTCAGACTAGTCTGATCCAATATTATTTTTAAGAAGTGAATAGAAAAAAAGAAAAGAGAACAGAAACATTATGGGTCGAATACATGTGTATGATCATTTATCAATAAAATCCCAACGGAAATCACGACATATGCGACAAAAATTCTTCAGTTAACGAACATATAACTTCGAATGGAAGAATAATTTCTATCAAAAGAAAGTTGTCATTTTGTTCCTCTGCTAATTTTAAGACCAACAATCACTGTTTCATATAATAAAGAGAGTTTATTTATATTGATCGAAATTTTGATTTCTTTGCAAAACTAGTTTTGCAATATAAATGTTAATCGCCAACAACATGATGTTTGTTTGCTGATTCTCTTGACTTGTAAAACTGTTATTCACATCGATACCTTCACTAGTTACTATTATAACGAATCATTTTAATAATCTTTAATTGTACAATAAAATAATGCCATAATAATTCTTATGTTCACTTGTCTTTTCAGCCATATAACAACAGATTGTCAGTATAATGGGATTTAAATCGATTGATTTTTTATAAACTGCTCTACTGGGAGCCAAGAAAACTTTTTTCCTTCTTGAAATGTCATGAAACCTTATTGAAAAGTTTTCCTTTCGTATTGTTTTGTTTGCTAACACACAAAAAAGAAAAAAAAAAAACATTTTGCTTTCTAACTTTATCAATTTATGCTTGAAAAAATAAACAAACTTTTTTTCTTCACTTTAATTATTTAAAAGATAAAAGGATCAAAGAATATTTTAACAATGCCTTCATTAATGTAGATAAGACAGCACTATATATTTCTACCTTTCAGCAATTTAAAAATTAAATCTTTTTTTCCACATTTTGGTCCTTATTTTTGAAATTTAAAAGTCGAAACATAATTTTTAAATTAATTGGTGATACGCTATCTTAATCTATATTTAATCAAGATTTTGCTGAAACACTTTTTGATTACTTTATCTTTCAAACAATTAGAAAACGAAAATTTTTTGATTTTATCTCGAAATCAAAATCGAAATCATTTAGAAATGACCTTTTTTTTTTCTTCGATAAAAGCTATTCCTAAATGAAGTATTCGTTAAATCTTAAAATTAAAAAACAGAATGCATATAAACGATGTTTTTTCATTGATAAAAGTAAATGTTATCGCTGAAATAAACTACTAGTTAAAATAATTTACTATTACAATATTGCTTAATTGCTATCAAATAAACGGAAAAATAAGGAAGGAAGATATGGACAATATGAAATGAAAAGAATGAAATGTATGTCAGCAAAAGAAATTTACATGTAAATGTATATAGGGCAAATGACAAAAAGAAAAATGTTATCGATTTGCCTATTTATGCTTTTCGTTTAATTCGAAAAAAAAAAAAAAAAAAGTTATTCAATCAATCATTGCTTCAAATAAGGAGAAAAAAAACAAAGAAAAACCTTCCAACACAAAATTTCGTTTTATTTAAATGCAAATAATATATTATTATTGAATGGAAACAGCTGCTTGTCATATATGACAACTATCACTTTTCCTTTCAAATTATTCCTTTCAGTTTGTCAACCACAGAAAAAAAGTTTTACAATTAGTTTAGCTTAACAATCTAAAAAAAATGGTCTAAAAGAGAAATATATTTGTACAATCAATGATACAGATACATAGTAAGGCAAAGTGGTTCTTTTTAAATAATAATAATAAAGAAAGTAAAGACTTTTGGCTAAAAGGATGATCAAGTTGAATGAAGACGAATGATAAAGTTTTATGAATTCATAAATGAAATTTAGGAACAATTACTGAAGATGGATTCGCTCTTGGATTCGATTGTCATGATTAGGCCAAAATTGTCCTCAAACTGAATTCCTTTATAGTATACTATTCAATAAATAATAATAATAATAGACGAGATAAATACTTGGTATTTCATTAGAGTAAGACATGAGAAATAACAAAAGAATGACGCATGATAAGTTATACGAAAAAAGTAGACGAATTCTAGGAATCAAGAATTATCAGATTCCATACAATACACAATGTAACCATAAATAGATTCATGGAGTCGAAAGTCAATCATCATAATAATCCCAGTTATGGATAGATTTCAGGAATAGATCAATTATCAAATTCTACAATATTTAATCTTAATTGCAAGTTAATTAGTGATGCAAAGCTTCTCAAATCGGCGAAAAAAAAAAAAGAGCATTTGAATGAGATTGAATGAATCAGGATTGAGATAATATTAAAATTTGATAAAATCCTGCGAAATGACGGGGGAATATGAATTCGCGCGTTAGAAAGTATTCTCGTCATATAATGACAAATGCAAGAGAGCAGACAGGTTAAAATGAGGAATGAATGAATTCGATCGATTTAGAGGTAATTCTCCGTAAAAATTAGGCATTGTGCATTGAGCCGAATAATAATCAAAATAATATTAATTGGAATTCTAGCCCAAATAATTTTTCAATACTAAAAATTCTTCACAAGCATTTTGAGCAGTACAAACTAATTCCAATTCAATATTAAATCGAAAATAAAAATGAAAAATTAATATATGCATGTTAATGAATAATTTAAAAATTAAATGTTCATTTCTGTTTTAAAATCTAAGCACGATTTTTAGTAAAAAGAAGGATGTGACAAAGAAATGTCAAATACATCTTAATCTTTTTGAGAGAATGAAATCAAAATTTCTTTTAATCCTTTTGCTGCTCATTTTTCTTTCGTCCTTTTTTTTTCTTTTCTTTTTTTTTTTTTTTTAATTCAATTCTTCTATTTGATGTTTCAGAAAAAAAATAGAAAGGGAAAATGAGAGGATAAAATAACAGTTGGAATATATCTTAATCAAAAAAGTTTCTAAGCGAAAACGATGAGAATAAGTTACTAAGGATGGGGATAGGTCAAATCAATGATAAACTGTAACTGACTATCGCCTTCTAAAAATCAATTTTTAAAAACTTTATGGAAACTAGACTGAGAAATAGATATTGTTGGATGTATGAATTGTCAACTGATAAGAATGGAAGATTTATTCTTATATATAATACGGCATTACAATGAGGGAATAAAACCGGATATAAATTCTTGTGCTCCTTTAAGTATTATTATTCATAAATAAATCTAGATATTTCGATAAAAATGAAGATATCTTAACTTTAATATGTTACAATAATGTGGAATAATTATAAGTAAAATTTAAAAAGAAATAGTGCATTTTGGAGAAATACTATATGTCATTTCTGATATTTTATCATTTAATCAAAATATTTTATTAATAGGTTGCTAAATAAAGTTGATCACTTCCCAATTTTCTTGAACTTTTTAGATAATCAGCATTGCATGCCTAGTGAAATTGTACAAAAATGGATTCAAATAATCTGAAGTAATTAATTCGAAACAAGTGACTGTTTAAAGAATTTGAAAAATCTGCTATTTAAATAAATACTTCTACAGCATATGTTAACATTTTTCTTCTTTAAATTATCTGGATCCGCCAGTCTTTCTGAATAATCTCAATAATCTAAATTTTTTGGAAGATTTTAAAAAATTTAAATTACTGACATTATTAAAATCGTGTCCAGAGAGTCTAAAAATAGGTCAGATAGGAAAGAAAAAAAAAATCCATTTCTTAAAAGGATTAATCAAAAAATCAATTTAGACAATTGAAAAAACCAATCCAATCTGATTGCTTTTAAATAACTCAATTCTAGTGCATAATATTCAGCACTTGGTGACTTGAGCAGCCTAAAATCCAGTTGAAGAGCCGAAAAGCACTTCTGACTTCTTTTAGTAAATTAATTCCATCTTGAAGTATTATTGTCGATAAGATAATTTGATAGGATTTAAATAAAACACACAGGATAAAGATGATCCAAATGACGTTCAACTCGACATTGTACTGATAAGGACCGAATCCACAAATGGTACCAGCGTTTTGTCAATGTTTTCAGATATCGCTGTCGTCGTTGAATCCAACGATCGGCTCCTCTTTCGTTTATCTCCAAATTCCTAGCAATAAAATATTTTCTATTGGCAAAGCCATTATTCAAAAAAATGATTTTTTTAGGAATTAAAATTTTTTAAGTGACTTCGTTATTATGCTTTTTCAAAAACTTCGATTTTTCATTATAATCGTATGATAATTCTTGATATATGCGAAGACTGAGGCAGAATATAATTATATAATTGGCCTATTTCTTAACTAAATTTGGGCGAAAATTGCTTAAAATTTGGTAAAAAAAGAAAGATATCTTGAATTATTAAAAACTCTTTAAACTGAAAGAAAAATAATTACCTGGTAATAGTCCGTTGAACGTTATTTATTAACGTATGTCCCTCAGTTTCGATTTGTAACTGGAGAATCTAAAAAAAATAAGAAAAAAATGCATATAATCGAACTATTTGCTATTCACTTTTCAATGAAGGAATGATAAAATAATTATTTAGCAAATGGGAAGGTTCTAAATTCGAAATCATTATGAATAATCCAATCACACAATACCTAATCAAATATGCATGACATATATTTCTAATTCGTGTAATCATTACATAATATTAAATAAAATTTTTAGCAAAGCTTTTATTTCTGCTCATTATTTTATTACGTTTGAAAAGAAATTATAATATAGAATGAAAAAAAATAAATGAATTAGATTGTATTAAACTTGAATAAATGAGACTGACTGTGTTAAACTTGAATAGCTAAATAAGTTGTAACATTCTTATTACTCTAATGAAAGTTAATAGAACCTTGAATCTTTATTATTACAACATAAATGATAAATGATTGCCTATACTGATAATGCAAATGATATGATTGTAAGATAAATTCATTTGGAAAACAATCATAAATCATTAAATGATTATGATAGGATAGCTGATACCAAAAGGGATGGGGATATTTTAAGCAAAAGGTTATCAATGGATAAGGAATAATCGAGATTAACTATATTTTATGGGTAAAACCGCAAGGTCACCAACCGCATTAATAATATTTTGTCACGCTATCTAAAACTTACATCGTATACATGTTTAATGTTTGAGTGATTTAATAAAGAAATATATCAAAGAATAATCCGAAACGAAGAGAACAGATAGGAAAAAAAGGGAAAAGAGGAAATCACTTTAACTAATTTTGTAATCATTTCAATTAATTTTATAACAACCCATGAATCATTTAGTACTGCTATACCTAATGATCTTAATTTGAAAGAAAAATATGCAAACAAAGGATATGAAATAACAATATTTTTTGGATTTTATGTTTCAAGAAATCAACTTTATTTTTATCATTTCTTCAAGGTATTTATCTGTAAGTCCGAAGAAAAATTAATTAATAAGTTCATTTTTGAAAATTAATTACTACATAAAACTGGCTAATTATGTACATATTTTCTAAATTATCATATCAATCAAAGTATTTTCGAAAAAAAACTATCTTTTTTAATTCAAGATAGGAAAATTACATTAACAGCAATAATGATCAGTCATTCGACTGAAATGTTAATTTATCAAGCTATTAACCGACCGACTGTCTAATATAATCTAAGCTAACTGATCAATCAATTGCCTATATAATTAGCTAACCAATTAAATTGTTCTACAGATCTCTTGAATTAAATAGTATGCCACTGTTCCCAGTATTCAAGAGACTTTCATGCAATCATAAATAATTGATACAACGGTACTGAGATTCCCTCTATTATATATCCATCATATAAAAATTACGCGTTTACACAATATTGGATTATAATAAACACAATTATTATTTAATGGTCATGTATTTCAAAAAAACAAAAAAACAAAATTTGAAATCATAATTAATTACTTGAACCAGTTTTATTTCAATCATCTAAAATATGACAATATTTACTTTTTTTTTTTTTTGACCTGCTTGAAATTTCTAGATTATTATACATATATTTCTATATATAATTCGGAGGAAATTCAAAATTAGTTAAATTATTACTACTGTTACGATTATCACTTTTTAATTATTTTATATATATTTTTGCCATATAATTCAGAAATGGATTTAATATTAGTAAAATTATTATTCCTATTTTCATTATCATTTCTTACTAGTAGTAAAATATTAATATGCATGAAAAAATAAGGTAAACATAGATAGATGAATGATTTATATGCACAGAAATGAACAGTTATTAAGTACAATCATTTCCTACCAAACATTGATAACAACAACAACGGATAAATAAATAAATATGATTACGGATCAGAGGGAATGTGAGGTGACTGAACGAGAACGGATGATAAGAGGGTATCATCGATATGAATGGAAGAGAGAATTATATTTTGTAAATAATATCATGAATTATGGCAAGATGGTGACATACACTGTTGACAAAAGCAATATTGTATCAATCGCCATGTCTGTGCATACATTCCCAAGGTTAAATTTATGCATTTCATGCATCATATATAACCATTAAATTATAATTGAAAAGGAAAAAAAAAGAAAAGATAAGTAATACGAATTTGCAATAAAAAATTATTCAATGGAAAATAATAAATTTCTTCGGATAAAAAAAAAGATATATAAAAATATTTTGATTTCTTTTTTTCAATTGCAAAAATTTTTTTGTAGGACAAAAAATTTGATTCACTTTATCATCATCAATTTCATAATGTTATTGAAACTGAAATAGGAAAAAAACTTCGTTTTTTGAGAATATTTAAAAGATAAATTTGAATAAATAATTTAAAATTATAATTATGATTATTTTTGATCGAAAAAGATTCTAGGGAAATATAAGCAATTTAGATACATGCTCTTTTGATTATAAAAATTATTCAATTAAATCTGAATATTTCGATTGATTTTATTTTTTTTTTTCATCTATGAAAAAAAAAAATTGATTCATTTTATAATCATCCGCTTAATTACGTTAATAAAATCATAAGCGAAAAAAATTTTTTTCGAGAATATTTGGTAAGTAAATCCAAATAAATAAATTTGAGCTTATAATTATAAAGCATTTTTAATCGAAATAAATTTTAAGAGATTCCACTTTACCAATTAATAGCACCTACTATCAAATACGCTTATCGCTATCATCTAACAGAAAGATATTTCTTCGATATCGCACAGCAAAATTTATGCTACAAATTATCAAATAACAAGATATTTTTCATAGAAAAGAAACAGCAACGAAACATCAAATCATTAATTCACTGTAGTAGGAGATTTATTGGGAATATTAGATGTAAATTTACGTATCCAGTAGGCAACAAGAAAATTGTTTAATTAGAGAAAAGATATGATCAATAAGCTTGAAACTTTCTCAAATTATGACTTTAATATGATTTCAAACTTACTTGTTGTCTTTTCCTTTTCTTCATGACATTTATGCTAATTTTTTCCTACCTCAAATAAACTCATGCTATGATTCATATACTCACATTCCAATGATTTATATGTCAAAACCGATAATTTATTTTTCATTTGAATACTCGAAATCAAAAAACAAACAATAAAATAAAAGAATTTTATAAAAAAAGATAAACTTTTCCAAAACAAAATTTCCGGGTCATTTTGGGGAAAAAAAAAAGAAATCCAAACAATATTTGCAATTTTATATTGAACACTAAATTTTTGCTCGTTATTTCACATTTATTAATTGCTAAATCTGGAACTAACAAAAGTTACTATTTGTGATATACTTATAATTCAAGTCAATACATGTGTTTTGTTTTATTTTTTTAGTTCATATTGTATGTTTATCCATCTGTTTGTAGTTCCAATTGCAGAATAAATTAATGTGAAAATAACGAATTTTATTTCATGTTTATCAAATGGAAATAAAAGATAGAAAATGAAAAAAAAAAAAAAAAAAAAAAAAAAAAAAAAAAAAAAACAAAACGATAATGGAAAAACCTGTTGGTCGGCAGCCAAACGATCCAATTCTTTGCGGACAAGTGTAACCTTCGTAAATTTCGCTTCCATTACAGATAGTTTCTCGGTCATTGCTTGTAGCCATTTCCGAAGCTCTGATATTGCTGTTGGTTCACATTCTTCTGAAATGACGAATAAAATTAATAAAAATGTTTGGGAAACATAAACTTCATGCTTAATCTGTCCTTCAATTAAGCTTATCCTTATATTCCGCTTTTTCTCGGTATTCTGGAGTCAAGATTCTGATTTCTTGTCGAACATCATAAAGACTGATTCTATACTGTATCTAACTTTATTGATGAACTATTGCACTTCTAAATTACCGGTGCATGTAGAGGATAGCTTTTTCCATTCATCAAAAAAAAAAGATGACATTCCGGAGAGAATTTGAATTACAGATTAATCTACCTTTAGCAATATTTTCAGCATTTACTACGGAAGATCGTCGATTCAATTTCAGATGTTCCATAGCACGGTTGATCGTACTTAATCTAAAATTATATTTTTTTGATTTCAAAAATGACATTATGTTTCAAAATCTGACAACTAAATTAAATGCTAATTCAAAAAATTAAATTGTTCCATATGAAAAACTGTCTAACATCACAAGAATGTACAAGGATTTCTAAGAGCAAATTGAGACATGGATCTTTATATTTATCACAAAAGAGAGGCCAATATTCATAAATTCAGAAAAAAATCATTTTTTACTTAACTTCATTAATACAATCGACACTTTGGAAAAATTAAGTACTTATTTAAATATTTTCAGAATTGGGTTCTGCGGAAATAAAAATAAAGCCTTGCGTAGTTCACAAAATATTTACATAGAAGCATAAAAATAGCTTTATTATTTGTCAGGAATTTTCAATGCCAGTATAATTTATGAGCCTCAAGAGCTAAAACTCGACTTTATTTCAATAATTCAAATTACAACTGATGAATATTATTTAAAAAATACTAAAGTGAAAAAAAAAAAGAAGTGTTAAGCCAAGCACTTATTTAATCGAACAAGCACTTTTTTCTTTTGTAATATCAATACTCATTTAATTGAATAAGCAAAGTACTAGTTAATATCACTATCATTTGACACCAAAATATCAATATAATCCACAAAAGTATTCAGCAGAGTACCATTAAATAGGTAAATTATTCAGACCCAAGCAATTATTTAAAACAAACAAGAAATTATAATAGTCATAAGTTCCGGAATAGCGGAAAATGAAATTACAAATTTTTGGATATACGAGTTATGTAAAATAAAGCAATGCGAAAGATTTTGGATTGCAAAGATGAAGACTACAGATTGCGGAACAATCAAAAGCGGAATTGATAGACAAAGCCGCGAGCTTGTTTTAACTTACGAAAGTCATTGATCAAATATCAAGTTATCGAATCGTTGATATAGCCACAAATATTGAGATCTTCCTGTCGTTTTATAATTCTAATATGTCAAATTGAAACAATGAGCACATGATTGTCGATGAAATAAACTTTAGCACTCAAATTATCAACATAAGATTAATCAAAACAAAATAATGCAGCTTTTGCAAAGTTAAAAACCATAAAATAAATCAATTCTCTAAACCACATATCCGATGATACATATATAACAAATAACAAACATTTAGTTTAAAATACTTTAGAAAGTTTCTATATTAGATTTAAAATCCGGAGAAAAATGCTTTTGTTAGGAAACTCGAGACCAAAAATTTAAAGTATTAAAGATAATATGAAATCTAGTTTGAGTTTTCCAGAATTTTATAGACTATTCTATTTCCATTATTTACTTATTTTCAGTATAAAGAGACCAAGTAATCAATTCTCTACCTAATTTAGGTGAAATTTTCCTAATTATCTTCTGGTTTTCCTGCATATTTATTTTTGATAAATTATTGAGTAACGAATGGATTCGATTTTTTCCGGAGAATATTAGTAAATCTTATTTACATCAAATCCATTCAATCAACAGATCTGTTTGATAAAAACGCTCTACAAATAGAAATTTCGACATCAGCAAGCAAGAAATTTCATTTCGCTGAGATAAATAAAATGAGCTGTTTCTTCTATCGATTAATTCATTTCCAAGTTCTGACAAATAATACATAAACTTGGAAGCTTTCAAGTATGCTATTTAAATATTTTTAAACTTTTAGCTTCTGATTAATGGCACTTCATACAATTATATTAATTATATGATTCGTCACGTTACACATCATTAATTTAAAAATACAAGTTAAACTTCCCGTCTTTTGATTTCTAATATTTTTTACGTGAATGATGAACAAAACATTTTATCCAGAAACATTATAAGCATTATTCCTTCGATTTTCCCTTCTTTAAAATCTTAAAAAACAATTTTTTTCTCGCATTTTTATATTTTGAGAGAAAGTAAAAGGATAACGCAGAATAAATATTATTGTATCTCTCTTCTTTGCATATAACTCATATTGCCGATTTTGGATAAATAACTCAGATATGAACTTAAAATCGGATAATGAGTTAAAATTTTAGAACTAAAAAGAAACGCTTAAAGTTGTCGATTAACCCTTGGCAGATTGATTTCCTCCAATAGAGACTGCTGAATGGAAAATACGAAAAACAGTTTTAATGAAACATCCATCAAAAAATTTCTCAAATTTACTAATCGAATAATCATTGAAATGGAAATTTCAATGATTATTACGACTAAGAATTCCGAACCTTAATAAATTTTCTTCAAAAATTTCAAGAAAAAGAAAGAATTCAATTTTACTTACTTCGAAGTGATCAAATTTGACAATTGCGGAAGGGCATCCGATAGTTTGGTGCCCTGTTCGATAATTTCCATTCGGCGACGTAAAATATCACTTTCGCTAATTACCTGCAAAAGTGCAAAAAATTTATTCTCTTAGTTGCATTTTTTATCAAGATGAAAATTTCAATCAAACAAAATGAAATTGCTTTTGAATACATGTGTATATTGCAATAACTATTAATGAAACATTTTAACGATAATAAATTGATTTATAATCCAACGATAATTGTAAGAATATAAATAAATAGTTTAACTTTCAATTTCATAAACTGGAAATCCGTAAAAGTAAAAAAAAACGATGAAATGAAATAAATAAATTTCAATGATTTTGAGATGGAATTCGAACTATTAATTCAAACAAATTAACTGGATGATTGATACAGACTAATTGCACTAAATGAGCTAAAGTGATAGAGACGGATTTTAGATGAAATTCAAGATATATGATATCCTATGATGGAAACAAATATGATAATCAGGAGAAAGAAAAGGAATACTACGGATGAATGCAGAATCGAATCAAAAGTATTGATAATTTAAGCAATAATTTAATTAGACTATATATTCATATTCTAATTACCATTAAATAAGTAAATAAAGGAATGAAAAATAAACAAATAAATAAATATATATGTATAAATAGATAAATAAATAAATAAATAAATAAATAAATAAATAAATAAATAAATAAATATATATGAATAAATAAATAAATAAAACAAATGAAATAAATGAATAAAAAAATAGATAAACAAATAAATAAATAAATACATATATATATATATATACATATATATATA